>JBANCZ010000249.1:0-45298 GCA_037040025.1 Sphaerogastrella javana | reverse complement strand
AAAGTGTTTTGTATGCACATATTTCGAAGATGTGTATGTGTGTGTGTATATATATATATATATATATGTGTGTGTTATATAGAAATACATGTACATAACTTTTTTAATACCAGTCAGTGGCAGTGGCTCTGGCAGAGGCAATGGCAATACTCTTGGCTTTAGTTGTAATAGTTTAATAAAGTAGTAAAGCTGCGGAAATTAGATTTGACCGCACACACCGGCGCTACGGCAGAGACCTTAGACCTTAGAACCGGGACTCTAGCAACGACGTAAAACAGAAGTCTGTGGGCTCAGCTTATTTCCGCCGCAGACAAACTTTCTGCACACAACAACAAAAGAAAAGAAAATTATACTCATACAAGTGAACTGATGGTCAAGGGAAAAACCCTTGTTTTTCAGCATTTTCCTCCTACTGCTGCTTGTCAATAAAAATGTCCAGAAAACGAAAAAAGTTTGTGGCCTAAGCATTAAGTAAAAGTTCAACCCAAAAAAATCAGTTGAAAAGGGTTTCTAGTGTAACTACTGATATTGCTCGAATTTCTTTATGGCTCTGTTTATTAAAGCCTGGTTAGCTCAACATTTGGTCGAATTTAATTAGCTTTGTCTGGCCCCGGCATTAATAAAAGATTACGGCCATGGCATGCCTTATCAGCCATGAAGTATTGCCACTTTAGATATTTGTTTCCGTTTCCGGCCGGGATTATTGAAAAATTAATGCAATAAGCCAAGCCATAAGCAAACCGCCTTTCCGATCTAGTATGACTTGGTCTCTCTTTTCTTTCTGCTCCCTCACCATGGAGCGCAATTAAGCGAAAGTGAAATTGACAGCCTCTGCTTGATTATAATGGATATTGATGTGCACATACACATACCCACCCACTCACACACGCCTGTGTCAAATTATATTTATAAACAGCTCCCACATGAAAGGTAGGCTTTAATTTTTTCTTATTTTTAATAAAGGCCTGACTTGCCAAGAAAAAGTCAGAGTGAGAGAGCGAGTGAATGAGAAGAGGGCAGGATGCCTTATTAAATGTCAGTAGAGAGCGGCAAAAAGAAAGCAAGACCCTGCCACCTGTCAGCAGCACACACATATTTTGTTATTATCAGTTTAGGCAAGACCCAAGAGTTATACCACACACACACACACACACACACACACACATACATACTATATTCTCGTGCAGCTCATTTTCTAGCTCATTGCCAGCTTGGCTCAGTGGATGCTGCCAAAGCGGGGTCGGGGCAAAGCATGCGCTAAATTAATTTATTCCACTTTTGTTGTTAGACAATATCCTTTTGACTTGCGCGTAACGGGATACGGCAAGAAGCAGCAGGAGGAGCAGAAGCAGTAGGAGCAGGAGCAGCAGGAGCAGGAGCAGGAGCAGCAACAACAAACAGCAGCAGCAGCCGTCGCGAAGGCATTTAATGAAAATGAAAATGTCTAAAGGCATCAACAGCCTGGCTTGAGCTGTTGCTGTGGCTGCTACTGCTCCTGCTACTGCTACTGCTGTTATCCTTTTTCAAAGTCGAGCACAAAATGAAATAAAATAATATAAAACCAATTGGCAGGCTGGCTGACTGCCTCCCTGACTAGCTGACTGGCTTCTTGGCCAACTTGTGGCCGACCAAGGACAGAGAGGACCAGACATAAGGGGTTCTGTTTGTGAGTCGAACAAAGCCGCCTCAAGTGTCGACAGGATACTTACTTGTTGTCAGTCTACACAGCCTTCGTTTCCACAGGATTTTGCCATAATGCAAATACACATGCTCACTAATAGGTTGTCTTTCATACCAAGGGTACAGTTGAGTTCATGAATCATAAATCCATATTTATAGGATAAATATACATTTACAATTAGTTTTAATTATAATATAATGAATTGAATGACTAGATGAATTATAATTCCAATAAATTTAATAATATACATATGTTTTAATTAAAATTTATGATATTTATATTAATTATTTGTTAATTTATTTACTTCCAGGTAAGTGCACAAGGCTTCATCCTTACGACAAGACACGCGCTCTCTGTGGCGGTAAGCAGTTGTCTTCCTTTGTATCAAATTGCAAATATATAGAATCAATAGCAATATAAATAGTCACAACTATTCAAAATATACAATTTATCATTTTAGTAATTAGAATATTTATACTTATTATAGGTTTTTATTGTCTCTAGACCGCGCCAAAAAATTTTCTTGTGGATCAAACAAACTCACCAAAATATATAATCATATATACATTTTGGTGTTTGTATTCTCTGTTGTCTATAGGCCTATCTTTTTTTTACATATTACATACATATTATAATACCCGTAGTTGACTCAAAGAGTTGGCTTTGTTGTCTACTTCTGCAGGAATATTTGCAATTCAAATAAATGATGATGCAACAAAAAATAATTTCATGGAAATTTCACACTTGAATGTGTATAAATATGATTATCATAGGATATTGCATTTTCTCCAAAATGTTGCGAATAATTTATGAAACCTAAAGAGAAAATTGTCTGAGCCTAAAGTGCTTTTCCTTTTACTCTGCTACTTCGGAGTACTCAATCAAAAATCATATTTCCGTGTTATGTTGTCCATAAAAAAATATTTTTGTCTGTATGAATGTGTGTACGTTTGGCAGTCTGTATATACCATCCGTCCAGTCGCATGTGAAGCAAATGTAATTAAAATTCGATATACTTGTTTACCCCCAAAAAATGCCCACAGAGAAACGATGAGCTGTATGAAATGAAGAGAGCGCTGAGTCCAAGAGTCCAGAGTTGAGGTCTGTTTTGAGTTATACAAACAACCCAATACTACGCCCACATCCATAACCCCAACGCACGTGCATACATGCATCATACATACATACATACATACATACATACACACATACATACGTATATACAAACATAGAGAACACATGGGGAGATTTCATACATCATCATCTGCATTGGTAGCAATATTTGCCAGAATTTAAACTTCAATTTAAATTTTTGGTCAGATTTGCACGTACTCAACGCTTCGTATGTTTTTGTAATTACATATACCCATACACACACACATTCACACATGCACACACACATATATTTCATGCAAATTGATGTTGCTTCTGGTTTGCAGGGGACCTGTTCATATGGCTCAGAAACTTTGATGCTGCACCCACATATTGGCTGTTGTCTGTGCTACTTTGCAGCAGCCCAACACAATGAAGATTTATAAATGCAGCACACTCGCACACAAACGTATCTCCCTTTCCAACCCCAACCCTTTATCACACCCACAATACTTGAGCACCATCTGGCAACAGCGTCGCTCTGCTTTTGGCTCTGTCAAGAACTCTGCATGCCATAATAGCCATAAATTAGGGGGAACTACGATTTTGTAACTAGAACATTAGAACGTTACGCTTCGAAATATATATTGTACAATGTAAAAGTGAGAGGAAGAAACAGCGCGAGATGTTTAGAAAGGCAATAGGTTGTTCATCATTCACAGTGGCGCGAATAGGGATTGCAAAATAAATATATTAATCGATTATTTAATCATATGATAATAGATTACTTACCTTACACATTATATTAAAATTTTTCGATTTGATTAAATTGAAATTTGTAGGAAAATAAACAATTATTGTTCATCATTCGATTAATAGTGCCACCCCTAAAGCGGTGCATTGCTCATCCTCTCGTTGCACTTTCTCTTTTCCCTGTATTTCTTTCTTTCGGTGTATAATGACCAAACTGTTCTGTCTCTTTCTCGTTGATCGAAAAGTGCTATCGAACTGATAGTCTCAATCGCTTTCTTGAATGTTATCGATAAAATTTTTATATTAATTAATAAATTCCATTTATTTTTACAATTTTAAATTCAATATCTGTATGTGAAGTTGATTAAATGAGTGGCTTCAATTCTGGCATTAAAACTGAAAATTTTCACAATTTGAGCTTTATAATTTTAGGTTGTTTGTAGTTGTTTGTTTGGTGTTTGCATTTGCTTTGGTATTGTATAACTTATGCCAATCACATAACAAAATATTTTAGATTTTGCTCAAATTGAATAAGCGCCATAGAGCGTCAGCAGCAGCAACAACAACAACAACAACAACAAAAAGCATAAAATCGCACACTCGAGCGCAAAGCGTAACAAAATTCAATATCGCTTTTAATTGCATGTTGCCCGGGCAACGCCAGGCAACAATAACAACAACAAATGCAACAACAATTGACAGAAATTGTAAGCCTCGTTGCAAGCTGAGCTGCTGGGAGTTGGATGAGAGGCAGGCTGACTGGGTGAGTGGATTGAGGGGAGGACTTTTGTCAGTTGGTTGGTTGGTTGACAGGCCACTTATATAAGCAACTGAGAGAAAGAGAGAGAGAGCGGGAGAAAGGGATAGAGAGAGAGAGAGAGAACGACAGAGTGAGACTCTCTCGTCAGAGCGAGAGCGAGAAAATGTTATATAGCTGAAATGATGTTTGGCGAAAGAGAGTGGCGTGGGTGTGTGATGAGGCAACCTGTAATTTAGCAAAATGTTATGTAAACTTTAAATCGAGTTATGCATTTTAATTGGTTGTTGTACAATTTGCAATGCGGCACGTTTTGTTTGCCATATCCCACACAGTACACGATACGAGAGAAAACTGAAGCGAATGGATGGATGGATTCATAGCACCATAGCATAGATTCATGCATTGAAATCCGACTACTACACGTAACAATATGGCATTTACAACTACAACAATTAAATTGCTCTTACAATGCTTCACATTTTTGCGTAGTGCAATTGAACTATTATTCAAGATTTTTTAACAAATCTCTACATACAATGTGTACAAGGATATCGCACTGCATTTCATTTAAATTTACTCATAGAATTTTATGATCAAGAATCTGTTCAAATATTTTCATAGAATTTATTGCAGTTTCTAAACAACAGAGCAATTGAGTCTGATTAACAATAAATATATTTTATTATAGTAAATATTTCATTAAATCAAATTAACATCTGTTATATTTTACATTTTATAAATATCAGCCACTTCTTAGTATTTGCGTTGATCAAATATTTTCATAGAATTTACAGTTCCTGTGGTTTAAAATAAATGTATTTTATTTTAGTAAATATTTCTTTTAATCAAATTAACAAATTTATATATTATATAAAGTATAACCATTAAGTTTGTGTCTTAATCATTCAACTAAAAATTTATTGAAGTGATTTTCTTATAAACTTTCGACAGAATTATATATTTTTATTATACTTGAAAAAGTGCTCTCATGTAATTTTTGCAAGTCTCCTTGGACGTTTTCTTTCTAAGTTTGAAAGTTTTCCTGGCTAACCGCATTGAATACGCCTTACCTTAAATAACACAATTCGCATTTGTTGTATTTTTCAGTGGAGGTACATCAAACGCAGACCAGGTGAAGCTGAAAGCAACCAAACTGAGCCCTGAGTCCTGAGCCCTGAGTTGTGGCAGCTGCAGAACCGCAAGGAGCGCATTTACTGATGTAGCTTAAACTTAATCTAGCTCTTGGCTTAATTGCTGGCACTGCCTGCAAATTGCACCCAAAAGGCCATCCCGAAAGGCAACACAGACAACAAGATGTCGAGACAGAGTGCGGCGAGAGAACTCTCAGTCCTCAGTTGCAGAGCACTAGTAGTCCTTCAGCGCGCAGTCTCTTCTCTTCACTTCACTCGCTTCAGTTCAGTTCAGTTCAGTTCAGTACAGTGCCCACAGCGCTAACTCATTTTAATGATGCTGCCACGTTCTACCTGGTGGTAGTGGCACAGCGTCTTAAGTGCAGCCTTGTTGTCCTGTTGTCCATTTCCCTATACATACAGAGCGCAGCTCAGACATCTAGTTGGTCTACTGTCTACTGTCTCCTGTTACTGGCAATTATGGCCAAGTAGCTGTGCTTACATGTGGCCAAATTGTTGTGGTCGCCTCTTGCCTCACGGGCGCATTAAAAATGAATAATGTGCGCGACTTGGGTACACAATTTATGCACTGGCTTCACGCTACTATACGCCAGCTGCTGCCACTCCAGCTATAACAGTGTGTCCATTCCCCCTATCCTATCGTGGCATTTACTTTCGGGCCCTTTTCAATCATACAAATCCATGCAATCAAATTCCGTTGCGCAATATAATTAGCTTCTCTACCTGGGCTCAAATAAAACAAAGCAGCAACAAGAGGAAAAATAAAAGAAAATACATATAGTAGAACCAAGAGACGAAGAAGAGAATTGCTATGCTGCATGCTTTTGGGTGCGCACTTTATTAGGCTTAAACTGTATCCTGCTTACCTGTGTCCTGTTGGTTTCAGCCTCACCAGCCGCCCTCCACTTGCCCATCGATCCCTACCCATTGCCATTGGACATTGCCACTGCCTTTGCCTTTGCTTTTGCGTTGCTCTTACGCTTTGATGTTCAAGTTAAGCCAAGCTAAATTGATTTTGCTCCTTTTGCCGTGGTCCTGGTGGTGGTGGTGGTCGTCGTCGGCCATGGCTATTCCCTGAGCCACATTTAGCAATAAACTTCAAATGAAGCGAGCGGCTATTAAGTTATGCGGCTTTATTTGCCCAGCTTTTGTGTTTTGCGCTAAATAAGTGCACGAATAAATCGACAGTAGAAAATCCAACGTCTGTTCGTTCACATACCACCAAACTAAAACAATATCAGGTAGAATAGTATGCAGATAAAAATCAGAAATATTCTATATCAAGCACATCAGTCAGAGAGCTTACATTTAATCCCGCTGCCATTTGTTTTGGGCAATTCTGCTTTTAATATGTATATTATTACTCATCTTATGTATTTTGGGAACATCTTAATAAATGATTGCTTAATCTATTTATTTTTAAAGATTTTTCATTTATTGTTAAAATTAGAAATATGTTATGGATTTCCTTTTAAACGTTAAATGTGAACTTTTCCCATTGTAAGGGGTTACTAATTATTTCCGGAACATTTTTGTCTTCTAAATTTAAATTTTAACTATATGTTCAATTTTCCGTTTAAACTTATTATGTGAACTTTCCCATTGTAAGAGGATTTACAAACATTAGTCTTAATACAGTATGTAAATTTTTAGGACAATATACGAATCCTATATATTTTATTTAGTAAATAAAAATCTGCTGCTTTATCTATTAATTTATGCAGATTTTTAATTTATTGTAAAAATTTTAAAATATGATTTTGATTCCCCTTTTAAACTTATAAAGTGAACTTTTCCCATTGTCTATAGTGAGGTTGTAGCATTTTTGTGTGGTCTGCCCAAACCCAAGTGCTCTTAACTCTTTTACCATTTCCAATTTTCGCTAAGTCGCTTTAATAACATGCGCTGCTTTATGGCAAATACCACTTCCTCCCACCCATCCAACCAATGCCTCCTCCTTTTATGCCCTTCGTCTCTTCCAAACTGTGCGCTGCGGCTTTAGTTGCATTTGACTTTGCGGTTTGATGTTGTTGCCGTTGTTGTACGTTTTGTTGTTTTTATGTACGTATTTTCTTGTTTTTCCCCATTTTTTTTTTGTATTTATTTTGCCTTGTTTTGGTTGCAACACACGCAACAGCTTTTTGTTCACACTTTCGCCTGGCAAAACAATTTTCCTGCTGGCCGGGAGCCCCAAATCAGAAACCAGCTCCACAGAGAAACTACTAGCAAGGGCAAGGAGGGGAGTTTTGTTGCTGCTGCTGCTGATGTTGTTGTTGTTATTGCTGCCCCGCATGCATTGCGGTTTCTGTTGCATAATTATTATGTTGCGGTTACACATCCCCAGCACCACCAACACCACGACCACCATCGAACCAGAGTTGATTTTGTTCCTGTTGTTGTTGTTGGCAAAGCATTTACCTTGTTTGTGGTGCGTTGCGTTGAGCGATGGTAAAAACTGTTTTGCATGGCGCCGAGGCTAAAAGCTGAAATTACTTTGGTTTTGAGCGGCTTTTAAATCTTTTGCTCTATGAGTTTATTTAGGCTCTTGATTTTTTGCGTATTCACCTACAGCCTTTCACCCACGATCCCTCGTTTTGTTAGTTTTGCATTTGGTAAGCCTTAAAGCGCATTTCAACTTGTATCAACATTTAGATTTGAGTTTAGTAAACATTTACCCAATGATTCAATAATCTAATGAAAGTTCACAAAAACAAAATCAAGTTAATAAAATCATTGAATTCTTGGTATTAATTTAAATTTGGACTTGTTCTATTTATATACATTTGATGGCATTTCCATGTCCAGTTTCGATTCTCAGTTCAGCTCTAATATATGTGTTGTTGTAGCTAAATTGTTGCAAATTCGAATGCCATTGGTTTTGCAGGACACTAAAAGGGTTAACAATCCATTGTCGTAGCCCATATTTTACGTTCAACACATTTTCTCAGATCCATAAAACCATCATACTCCCACTCCCAGAGTGTGATGCCCAAAAAGGACACTTTTACGTATAAGTCAACGAAATAGTAAATAACAACAAAACAACAGAAGGCAACTGGCAACTGGCAACTGCCAACTGGTAACAACTACAACAAAATACCAAAACAACAAAGAACAACAAATTTTTCGGCTGCGCTTAGCAAATGTTACATAGGGCATCGCATTGGACTTGTTTCTCTCTGACTATTTGGCCAACTGGCTGGTTGACTGCTTCGGCTCAAACTGATGTTGTCCTTCTCTACTTTCTCTGAGTCCTTCGAGTCCTTCGAGTCCTTCGTTTGTACTTCTGTTGGTGTCATTTGTTAAAGAGGCTTGTCAACATGCCTTATAACAAGCCGGCTACGGTTTTTCGACTCCTTACTAAGTGTCTGTTTCTGTGTGAGTATTTGTGTGCGTATGTGCTTGTGTGTGTTTGTATGTCTGTCTATATGCCTGTAAAGTGGCCGGCTGGCCGACGGTTGCAGGCATCAGGATGCCGGACTGAACGACCGAAAAACCAAACCAAAACCCAAAAGCAATAATATTTTAGCTTTTGTTATAGGTTTTTCAAGCTGGCAACTGGCAGATCGTAGACTAACGCCTGTTTGTTTGTATTTTGCAGCATACTTTTGTGTGCATTATTTGTACAGCACTTTGCGAAAGGCCACCGAAAGAGCCAGAATCCCAGCTAGCCAGGATGAGATGCGAACGAGTGAGAGCGCATCAGACTTGGCTTTTCAATTTGCCAGGGCAGCTAGAGACACATTTGTTTGTCTGTATACACAAAATATTATATTCTTAATTGGTGTTTATTGTGCGTCACACACACACACATACACATTCAAACTGGCAAACATATTTTAACACACTCATGCACAGCAGTACACTCAATTTGTATTGTAAAAGGCCAAAGGGCATCTAACACGCTTGCCAGTCCAGGCGGCGTTACGCACTCGAGAGTGCCATAAAAATGTCAGCACTACATTCTGGAGAAGCATTAAATTGTTAAAGTCACAGAGACAAAAAAAGAAGCATTAATTAAAAGTCAGATGCTATCTTAAGATAATATCACAAAATCATCATTGTTAACAATTAATTTGTTAATGTCTATAAAATTAAATTAATAAAATATAATCTCGATTTTGTCATCATTGTATATTAAAAAAATCTCATATAATTAGAGTTACTTAATACAAATGTAAAAGAACATTAATTGAAAGATTTTGTTATGAATTTTATTCTCAATTAATTTGTCATCATTTGTATTTTATATTTTAAAAATTTCTCACATAATTGGAGTTATTTAATATAAATATAAAATATTATTAATTGAAAGATTTTGTTTCGAATTTGATTCTCAATATAACAAAGTCCTTTTAACAATTTTACCATTTTTTATCAGTGCATAAACTGCTAGATTTTGGTCATTGCTTTGTTGAAACGTAATTTGCAGCTTTCCTTTCTATTTTTTTCGAATATATCCTCAGGCCAGGCAAATGCAATGACAAAATTCAGTGTTAGTACTGAGCTGTGGGTTGCTTATCCAACTGCTTTTTCTTTTTTGCTTCCTTTTGCTTCACATCTTTCTATTTTATGTTGTTTTCTCCCTGTGTCTCGCAGGCAAATTTCATTCAAACAAAAAGTTCCTGTATCTCTGGTCTTTCTCCGTGTGAATGTGTGTTTGTGTGTGTGTGTGTGACTGGTAAATTGCTTATGAAATTGCAATTTGAGCACACTCTGTGTGTATTCTGGTCACTGATTTTTATTTAATTTCGCCTGCGGATGCCCCAACCATATATATGTGCATACATACCATATATTTGGGCAGTTGGTGGCATAGGGACTGGTATCACATTACATGAAAGACACACGGCATAAATTTCAACTGTTTTGCATATTCAGGCAGACTGTCAGACTGACAGACAAGTACAATGACAGGCAGTCAGTTAGTCAGTTAATCAGCTCGTTCTGCAATAAAATGTATTATGAAGTGAATTTGTATGGACTGTTCGGAGTCTCAACTTTCAGTTTTCTGCCAAATGTTATTAACTGTAGTTGCAAATCCTGGCCAAATCCATACAGCCTATAGAGCTTTACTGCCAGAAAAAGACAACGTAAACGTACAACTTTTTTACCTTTTTTGGTGTAAAAGTTTTCCTGCTCTTCCCACCGTCCTTTCCATTGGCTCAAATCAAGAATAATGGTCCCAGTGCAGATTCGTATCTACGTGGGCAAAGATGATCTTTTTGATTTGTATGCAAAGTGTTAAGGGTTCATGCTTGGGCAAAAGAACAGTTCAGTTTCATCTGAGGTCAGTCTAGGCAAACACAAAACGAACGAACTAGGAGTAAAAGTAAAACAAAAACTATCTTGTTTGTATTGCCAGTTGAGAGTCTATTTGCTTAACTAGTTGGCCATATTGATAAGTTTTCGATTTTGTTTTTTGATGTCAGTCAACTTCATTACGACCAAAAAAGTTTTCAAGCATATAGTTAAAGTTCAAATAGCTTCCTTAATTCATTGAGTTTTTAATGGTTTATGAAAACTGTAAATATCAAGTACCTTCTGTTGTCCCGGTACTTTCTTGACAGAAAGTATTTATAAGTATTTTAGCGACATTTTTCAATAATATTTTAAACATTTCATCTATTTTATAGAAGCTATTTTAAAAACAGTTACCAACTCATTTAAAGTCATAGTATTTGAAATGTGTTAACCATTAAATAAAAACTGGCACAACATATTCATTTTAGCCAATCGCATTTGGACGTTGAACATTTTTTCTTAGCTATGTGCATATGTTGAGCGTATTTGTTGGACAGTTTATTTGATTTTTGCTGCGGAAAATGTTGTTCATTTATGGCCAAAATGCATTCAACTGTGAGTGTCATGGAGCAAATGCAATTTGCAGAGCTGCAATTGCAGCAACAACTCTTGACAACCTTCTCGTATGGTATTACCTTGTTTGTGTGCATGTAGTTGATATGGTTGTGCGTATGTGTGACAGATCTCATCACTGAAGCACAAAGAGAGAGAAAGAGAGAGTGAGAGAGTGAGAGAGTGAGAGAGTGAACCACATGCATCAAACAAATTCAAGAGCGTTGCTGCTTTCTCTGGGTCCAGTGACCAAGGCTGATGCTGATGCTGCCGCATAATAAGCGTAAACGTTGGCTAACAAGATTCATGCAACGCTTTTGTGCCCCAGAGCCAAACATGCAATGGCCATCAACGTGTCCTGCCTCGTTTTGCTCAACTACAGCGTCGACGTCGACGACGAATACGACGCCTGTCCCGTTTACCACACCCACTCCCAACGCTCTCCGCCTCCGACGTGCAACATACTCAGTCGACAACAACAAGGTTGACGACAACGCGACCGAATGGGAAGTACCGTATGGTGAATGCTGTATGGTGAACGGAGTGAAGCGTTGCACGCTTAATGCAACTTTGTTGCTTGGCTGATACCGCTCCATCTTCTCATACTCCTGCTTCTGATCCTGATGCTGCTGTTGCTGTTGCTGTTGCTGTTGCTACTATTGCTGATGTCAGCTTCGTTGCGGGGGTAGCAGGCAGCGATTGAAAAATCCCACTAGGGCGTTTTTAATTGGATTTTAAAATACTTGTCCCATACAGGCTGGACAGAGCTTGGCAGGACAGGGCTATGGAGGGCAGACAGGACAAGGGGCAGCCTGGCATGGTCAGAGCCATAACACGGCCAACATCCCTCTAGCTTCAGTGGCTCCACTCTACCCCTCCCCTCGCCAGGACAAGGCAACACAACTCAACTCAACTCAGCCCAGCTCAAAATGACCAACGAACCCAACAACATATCGACCAGCAGGCGATGGTCAGCAGTCAGGGGCTCAACACGCTCGTTATCCTTGTTTCCTGATGCTGATGTTGTTGTTTCTCTTGCTGTTGCTGCTGTTGCTGTTGCTGTTGCTGCTGTGCACAATTTGGTTACGTGTTTGACCTGCGGCGATTTTTCATTGCATGGCCGGTTCGGTTTATTTTTTCGGTGAATGAGCGAAAACGAGAGAGAGAGGATGAGTGTGTGAAGGCAAGACCAAGGCCCATACATTAATGGTATTGTGAAATTTGTATTGCAAATGTCACTAAGGACCTCCCGCTCTTTCTGCCCTCCTCCTGTATGTAACCAATCCCTGCTATAAATATAATCACATGTGTTTTTGTAGACTGAAATCTCAGTCTGGTTGGCGGGCTTTGAGTACCTTGTGAATAAATGTTGCACAATTTTAAAAGGGAAATTGTAAGCATTTATAGCGTATGGTAAATAAATTAAGAAACTCATTGTTTCATTAGTTGAAGTGCATATTTAAAAGTAAATTAATGGGAATTTTTATTAAATATTGATGTATTGGACAAGAGAATTTACAAATTTTTCTTTACCAAGTAAACTTTTAATTCACGTTAGAAGTTTTATCAAATAAAGCTAACATTTAAAAGAATATTATGCTAGAAATAATAACGGCTTAATGCAAATGCCACCAAGATGCAACTTTCTTATGAAAACAAAAAGTTTTCATCTTAACGAGAGCCAAAGAAAAGTTGTAGCCTGTTGACTGTTGAATCTTGAATGTTGAATGTTGACTGTTGACTACTTTCAAATGAATCCAGCTTATAACTGGCCATTGCATTTGAAGTGAGTGTAATTTTAATGACAGCTGCTGCAAGTTTAGCATTATCATTAGCATATTTGATTAAAAAGTGTCATTAGGCTTGCTCATTGCTCTGTGTTCGCTGAGAGCTACCTTCATTTCACGCTTCAACGGAAGTTGCATAAGAAAAAAAGAATACCTAGCGCTAAAAAACTTCTCCCTAGATGGGGCATACTCAAAGAATCACACACATTTTAATTTCAACTAATTGCAAGCTAAGGGATAACTGGAAAACTATCTCTCTCTCTTCTTTTGTCCATCGGTGCACTCTTAAGTAATTAAAGCTTGCACTTCGTTAGCTTTAAGAACTGCAGCTGTACTACATTTATAGTAAGATGTCCTTAGCCAAGGTAATTGTAACAAGTGTCCGGCTTGCATAGTGCTTGATTTGTATGTAAATTGAATTCAATGTCTTTGGATCAAAGCAAAAGTTGACTCTTTAGCTTGTACTTTCCTTCACTCTCTTCGAACCTTGTCTCTCTGCATTTACCTCTTTGCCAGCCTAATTTACTTTTAATTATTGTAATGACTTCAACTTCGACAAATTAGCCTTAATGTGCGAGTAGTTAGTACGTCAGCAAAGACAAATGACATTCTACCTTCTAGAAAGGTAAATTATCAAAAATGTACTACAGGAAAAAGATGAACAACTGAAAGCTAAGATGAATTTATATCGTCTACTATTAAAATTAGATCGAATGTAGATCTTTATGTTAAACAATTTTAATATACAAATATAATTTAAATTGTATTAAAAGAATTTTCATATTATTTTTAAATTATTAGCATGTTATGTTAGAAATCTATTTCAAATTCTCAACGAACAACGCAATTAGCAATTAGTCAAGGTGTTCCAAGAACGCAGTGGCTACTGCCTGTGATTTTGGTTCCTACTCCGCCCCAAAGGCAAATATTTTTCTTGTTGCAAGTTATGCCAAGAAAAATAAATTTCACATAAACAAAAGCGACCAAAACAACAAAAAAATGAAAAGAAGGTTCCTCCCAAAACAAATTACAAACAAAGCACAAAAAAGAAAGAACACAATAACAACAAAAAGACACTGCAAAAAAAGAAAGAAAGAAAGCACACAAAATCAACTTTGATTTAAGTTTACAAAAATGCTTAGCAATTGCTTTGCTTTTTTAGCTTTTGTTGTTTTTACTCGGCCTGGCATTCAGTGCGTTCTATTTTTCCATTCTTTTTCCCCATTTTTGTTTTTCTTTTTTGTATATTTTTCACTCTGTTGATCTCTTTTGCAGCGTTCCTCTCTGTGTTTTGTGGATTAACAGGCAACAAAACATTTTATTTTTTTATTATTTAGCAACGCTGATTTTTCACCACCCATCTCCCTTCCCTCTTCACCACTCGCAATGCCTTGTACCCCCAACTGGGATTGTCCAAGTGTTGTCTGCGCGTCTGTTTGTTGCAGGATTTTGTTGTCACTTCAGCATACACATAAAAAATATACAAAAATAACAAAACAGCAGATGAAAACAACAAAAATCCACTTGAATTTTTTACACTTTATTTTTTGAACATTTACAACACGACACGACGATACAAAAAAATAGAAGGGAAATAGAAAAAAAGCGGCAATCCTGTTCCTGTTTGCACGCGAAATTTGCGCTTGTCTGCCTTACGGCTTGTCAGCTCGCATGTTGCATGGTTTTAGGCAGGATTTGCTGCGCGTTCGCTCACTGCAAGCTTTGCCCCACCTCGTCCTACTGCCCCCTGTTGATCATCCTAGAGCTGCGACAGCGGCAACTACAAAGGCAACAGCCGCAATTTAGATGCCGCCTGTTTTTTTTTGTTTTTTGCCTTGCCCTCCTCTTTCTTTGTAGGGGTCGGGGAATGTATCTTTTCTTGTTGTTGTTGTCATTTTGTGTTTGCTATGCTTGAGGGTCTTAATTTTCGGCATTGTTGCTGCTGTTGGTGATGTTGTTGTCATTGTTGCTTTTGCTTTAAGAACAACAGTCGAGTGGAAGGTTAAGCCCAGGCCCTGTCGACAACTGTGAGGTCAACTCTGCAAGTCCTAATTAATTCTTTTGGGCAGTTTGGGTGCTCTCTTAGTGTAAACATTGCCCGAATATGGGGTTCATAAGAGTTTTGAAAATTTCACTTAATTCTATCATATATTTTATTTATTTATAAATGTAAAAATTAATAAATTTACAATGCATTAGCATATAATTTTCATTTCAACAAAAGTTTCCTTACACAATAACAGCTTCTTTCATCAAGTCGAAAAAGTACTTGGTTAATAAACATATTTTCCATTTGATCATCCAAATTTACCTTGTCGCCTTCAAAGTAGAGGCAATACAAATATGCCAACTATTCTGTCAGCCCTAGGCGATCCGGGATCCTGGCGAATACGGAACTTGTTCGATGGTATTTATGGAGCTTTGGACTTTGTGTTCGTTCACAATGGTAGCTCGATGTGACGGCGCGTTGTCGTCCTGAAAAATTCATGAGTTGTTGGCCGTTTGTTCCGAATCCTTTCATGCAAGCGCCGAAGTACGATCAAGTAAAGTTCCTTATTGATCGTCTGTCCCTGTGGCACGAACTCATTATGCGCTAGACCGTGAATATCGATCCCGAATCCAGTCCCTGTACTTTTTTGACAGAAGGTATAATATATTTTCAATTACTTCACAGAATTCTGTTATTATTTTAATAACTTTAATAACTTTTCTGTCCCGTTTTTGGACTTTAAAAATCTGGTGTGCCCACTGTTGTTCAGCACCCAAAACTCAATTACCGCCCACTGTTTTCAGTATTTTTCAGTCATTTTTTTTTTTTAATTTCTTTTTTTACATTTTTGCGGTTATTGCCTGTGTATTAAATTAGCATAAATGATTTTTAATAATTATGCGCGTGAAGCGTCATTGAGGCACCATTGCACGCCATGAGCATGGCCACACCCACTGTGTGGAGTAGCGCCCCAAGCAGCTGGCACACAAATTACAAAATAATGAGCGCCAAGTGCAATGTATTTTTTTGGTTTGAATTTAACATTCACCGTCCGGCCGACTATTATTTTTATATAATGGCTCCTGATGGGGGCTCTGGTATGTTGATGTTGCTCTTGATGCTTGAATGCTTCACTGTGCAGATACTTCTGACTGTTACTGTTGCCGCTGTTGTGAGAGAGGAAGAGACACCAAGTGATTCTTATGCGTTATGCTGAAAATGTTTTTTAATTGCACTTAAAATTTTATTTAAATGCCTTGCACATATGTGCCAACAGCGGCAGCTCTTCGAAAACAATTTTCACGATTTTCCGCTTTCCTCCATTGTTCCCGTATTTTTTCTCTTCTCAGTTTCCGTATGGAAATTTCCCCATTATATCGACAGTTTCAATTTTATGTATATAATCATTATTAATACGAATTGGAATTTTATTCAATAATAAACTCGAATGTTTAAAGAGCTCGATTTACACACTTTTTTTTTTATAAGTGCAACTAATATTAATTTTAATCATATATTAATAACATTATTATCTTTAATACTATTTGCAGGCTGTGCTTTCGTCAAATTTGGCTCGCAACAGGAGGCTCAATCAGCAATAACCAATTTACACGGAAGTCAAACTATGCCGGTAAGTGCGAATTATCGATAGACACGTATCGATATATATTAAATCGATATATCAAAACAATCGAGTAAAGCAACGAAAGGTTTTTACATTATTATGATTATTTTAAACCATATCAAATAACAATAGAACAAAGTATGAATCAACGTGAAATCTCTGATACTATGAAATCATTTCAAATTGATACGGCAACAATCTCTAGTGCTATTGAAACTTTCATCAGTTTATAAATTAATAGTCCACTTGCCAGTGAAGTTTGCAACATAATACCCATATAATTCCAATTAAACTGGCATGCGTTTCCCGCGCAACATCAATTGAATTTGAATTGGAAATTGAAATTTGAGTTTGAGTTTGAATTTGAGTTGAAATTGAAGTTGACATTAAAGCTGTTGTCATTGGTGTTGCTCTTGTTGTACTTGTTGAAGTTAAAATTTTGTCTGTCATTGTCCCCGCTCTGATTTGTATTGTTTGTTGGCCAAGTTTGCAAATAAAAACCTCAAACGATTTTAAGCTTTTTTCATATTCTTTTTTATTTCGATTTACTTTGTTAAGAACATTTTTTGTTGTATTTTTTTCTATCTTTTTATTATTTGTGGAGGACATGCACTTGCGAAACTAATGAAATTTTCAACCTGAAGTACTTAAGGCACTTTCCACTGCTGTTGTTGTTGTTGTTATTGTGAAAGTACTTATCAAACTTCATTTAAGCCACAAGTGGTAAGAAGCTTCCAGTTCAGTTGCCAGTGCAAAAAAAAGAAGAAAATAAATAAATTAGAATGAAATTAAATTAAATACCGAGCAAAGATGATGATTATTATTATTTCTCTCTTGTGTGTCACTTCAATCAGAAAAAATCAAGAGCATACTTCGCTCTAATTTTGTATAAAAACATAAATAGAAAACATTGAAAAAAAAAAGAAATACAAATCGCAACGCAACAAATTGTTTGACAACCCAAAAGTGAAGTCCTTTGTGCAACGATTTTGTGCCGAATTGTGAGTGACTTCATTATACGTAAATTTGAACCACACTATATATAGATATATATATATATATATATATATATATGTACATACTTTGAGATATGTGCTCTATCTCAACGCAGCTCTGATGTTCTCTGGTTCTCTCTCGGGTTTGGCGTGTCCTGTTTCTAGTGTTCGCGGTACGGGAATTATTTTTTTCTTGTGCGAAAATAAATGAAATTTGCATGACACTTGAGTTATTTTGCACGTAAATTGCTTCTTTTGACAAACAACACAAGGCAAATACACAAAACCAAGCCAACGAGCCGGTACTACTCCAGAGCGCACCATCGGCGGAAGAGAAGGAGGACTGACTACTGAGTACTGGGTACTGAGCTTGGATGGGGTATAAAGCAAACTGAAATGGTTTGCCATTGTTGTATTTTCGGTGTTTACATCACTGCAATGCGAACATTTCGTATCCAAGTCAACTCACAGAGTGAGCATTTGGTGGGGGAAGGGAGAGGAGTTTATACCCATGGATGGTATCTACTGTCCCGCTCTCTCTTGCCTCATGCTGCAGCCTGTTACAGCTTTTATTTACCACTCAGATTGCTGTTGCTTTCGGCCTGACTGCCAGAGCTTTACGCAAGGAGAGAACGAATTTTACATTTTCGGTTTATCTATATATACATATATGTACATATATATATATATATATAAAGCACTATGCGCCTCTCTATGCGTTTCCCAACTCGTTGTTGTCGCATTTAAATTCAAATTCAAATATTGTTGATGAAATTTGTTGCTTAATTTGCAATTTAGATGCGTTTTTAAACAAACGCCGCGACGCAACGCAATGCCACTCCATCCAATTTTCAATCATGTGTTTACTTAGGCGGAAGTTCTTGATGATGATGATAATGATGCTGTTGCCGTTGTTGTTGTTCTTGTTGTTGTTGCTGATGGCGCCAGCTCGTGTAATTACGAGCAATTGAAAGAGAGCAGAACTGCGTCTGCCTGACGCCAACTCTCCATGGTTGAAGGAATAGCAAAATCAATGCAACATGCCGCGAGGCTAACACATTTTTCTTACGATTGCCCTCCTCCCCCGCCCTAAAATAAAAATAAGGGCGGGGTTCTATTCGCCCCCTTTGCGTAAATATTGTAAATGGGTAAAAACTTCAAAAACATAGCCGCAAGTGAGGCACAACTACAAACCTTCTCCCCCAAAAAAATCCAAAAAAAAAAAAAAACAAAAAAAAAAACAACAAACAAAAAATAAATAAAACAAATAAAAAATCAGACAAATATATATTCAATCCAAAATCAGGCAAATATTTTTTTTACCGACTTAAGTCAGTTTCAAATTGATGCACACTAAAAGAAAATATGTGGGAAATATCAAAGACAAACTACATAAATATTTCAAAAAGACATTAATCAAAGTCTTATGTTTTAAAATGATTGTTATACGGAATTAGTATAATCAAAAATATAAAAATAAAAATATAAAAATATATTAGAAAATTTTTCCTACCTCTTTTTGATTAGAATCGTATCAGTTTTGACTATTTTATATTAAAGTTTAATAGACCTTAGTGCTTGCAAAATTATTTGCAGTGTAATCATAGCCCAAAAACATATTCCCATCATATTTTACAGCTGATTGCAGCCAATATACTAAAGAAAATCAAAGTATAGCCCAAGGTGCTATGAATATATTCCTTTTATTTCTGTATGTGTATGTGTACAGAAAAGTTTTCAAATCCTTACTTTTATGTACCTATATAAATAATATATATAGATTCATCTTTATTTTTTATATAGGGAAGAACGAGTTGAAACAAAAACTATACATTTTTTTCTCTGTTCTACGACCTATGCAAATTTTTGCGATGGTTTTCAAAACCTTCAGCCCCTGTGCTTATATGTTATTCTGCTACTAATTAAAGACACACACACACACACACAACACATCATCAATCTTCAGCTGGTCACACTGGCAGCCATTAAAACACGAACTGCTGCAGGCCTACAATCAAGTGCACTTCGCTCCCTTACTAAATGATGGCCCACAGCATCTGAGCTGGCGGGCATTACAAGGTACTGCTTGCCACGCCCATTGCCAACGCCCTCTTGGCCATGGCCAGCGGCCCGTACACCTTAATGTCAGAACTAACAACGACAGCTGCAATTTTTCACCTGGGCAATTTTTAAGATGAGCAACATCAGAACTAAGGACTATGGCAAATTGCTAGCTACCAAGGAAAATGAGAGTACAGCAATTTCAGTAATTTTTTCCCCCGTTTCTCTCTTTTTTTCTCTCCTTTTTTAATTTTTTGTTGTTTAATTTTAAGAGCGCGCACTTTTTTACCTGGCTGTGCATTAAGCATTTTAATGTCAGTTAGCGCAGGGTGGTGATGCAGGGGCGTGTCAGCCCCAAGTTGGCAGTTGTAATTGCAATTTGGCATTACGACTCCGCCTCTAGGTTCTCGGCTCACTCTTCTATATTTTGTTCTTGTTGCAAGGTAATTAGCACAAAACGACGCGCGGCAGCTGTTGTATAAAATTTTTAGTAGCTTGCAACAAAAGTACATGGTAGAGAGGTTTTTTTTTCTTTTTTGGATGCTGCATATATTAATTATACAACACCAGAAATTGTTAAGTGCAACAACAATATGAGCTAAAGGGAAAGAATTGATTGCCAACCTGCAGGCGTCAAAGTTGCCACAGTCGATGTGGCAGCAACAATTTCAGGAGGAAATACAGACAAACCGCAAGTTAATTTCGAGTTTAACAAAGTTTGCCTTTTTTTGAGCGAGGGAATATATATGTGCCATACTTCTCCCTCCCCCTCTCTGTCTAGGTATTCCCTTGAAACTCGCCAGCATCTCATCTCGCATCTCGGACTTGTTGGACTTGGGCTTGGCTTTCATGTTGATGTACCACAAAAAGCTTTTAAAAAATTTTTGATTACGCCAAACCTTAAGCAGCTTATGAACGCCTGGTTCACTCCCTCCCTCCCCACTGCTGTCACGCCCATTGGCTGGACATGGGAAACCAGCACTCATTAAAAAGGAATTTATAGTCCACAGTGTGTGCGAAAAAACTGTGCACGTACAGCTCGGCGCTCTATGTACTGGGGCAGAGTGGACAGTTTCTATTTTTCGACCATCCGTAGAAGCAGAAAAATGATAAAAAACTGAACGGTTTTGTTGGTGTATTTGTTGTTGTTGTTGTTTTGTTAATCCTCTAGCACTCAACATGTTATAAGTCGCTTTTAGTGCGGTTTGCAAACGTTTTCTAAATAGAAACACCCTCAAACATACACAATAAAAAATATTCTAAACAAATGTAAGGCATAGCAGAACGTACATACTCTTCAAATTGAAGTAAACTGAGTTCAAGAAACTTTAATTTGAAATATTGATTTGATAGATTTACAAATTGATACAAATAGGTTAGGATAGTGTATCCAATACATATTCAAAATGTAATCTTACATTGAAACTAGTATCATACCTTTGTGGAAATGTCATATGCTTTGGTTTTAGTGCAGGGTATTAAAAAGTTTACAGTTGTAAACAATAATTTCGAATTCACTCAACACAACATTCGCTTTTTTCCACACATTTGCATAAGCTGCTGACGCGATTTTTTTGCCCCCCAGCGTAGGTGTGTGTGTGTGTGTGTGTGTGAGTCTGTTTGTTGTTTATGTGTGTTATGTGTAAATGCGGCTTAGAAGTGTGGGCGCGCTTTGAGCGCTGGCCATGTGGGCGTGGCTGCTTGTTAATGAAAGCGCGCGCATGCATTAAAGCTGCTTCTCTAAATGCTTTTGATTGGCGAAGCGCAAAAGCGCCCAGTACAACCAGCAAAAGTGGCCAAAAGCAGCAGCAGCAGAAGCAGCAACAACAACAACAACAAGATCTCCAACAGCAACAGCTACTGATGCAAAGCAAATCCAAAAGAGGCGATTCTTCCAAAGCTCCACTAAGTTTGGACCAACAGAAACTGAGTTTCTGTTCTGACAAAAGTGACATAGGCAAGTTAAGTAGGCTCAACTTGAGCTGAAGCTATCACAAAGTAGCATAAATTGGGCAATTAGCATATTTTTGTATTCATTTAATATTTTTTTTAAGAGTTTTTGTATTAAGTTTCAATGTTTTTGTTGGTCATCGAATTTGTTTGTTTAATAAAGTAAAAGTACGAAATTTTGGCTTATAAATGGTTTGGCTTTTCCTTACTTCATTTGCATAGGGCCAGCTGCTTAAAAGTCAACAAACAAACTAAATAACTGCTGGCTGTTTGGCATCAAAAAATGAATTTATAGCACACTTGACATACTGCTCAACTTACTCAAAAGGTGGCAGGCCCATAAAGTGGCTTGGAAATTCAAGAACACTTCAAGCAACATCAAAAGACAAACTTTATCTAGACTAAAATCGGTTATATTACAGACATAATGCTCTAATTAGGAATTTATTACAAGTGTAACAAGAGCACAAACTCATACAAAAATTTTAATTAAATATTACCTTTGAGTTAGAGGGTTTCGAATGAGACTACTTAAAGAGATGTGAACATGATTAATCGTTTAGAATACTTGGCCTATCGTCTCTGAAACCTTCTCAATTACTTAGTTTCAAAGATATTGAAAATCATGAAATGTTGTGAAGGGAAATATGAGTGAATGGTGAAATTGACAGGGCTTGAAATTCAGATAGCAGGAAGAGCACTCTTAGTAATTTTGCCGATACCGTGTAGAGTCTCTTGCAATATTCTCAGTTCTTCTCCTACATTTAAACTACGGCAAGTAAAGAGTGGCTTAAACGCAGATTTTGTAGAATAACGTTAAGGTGAAGCGAAAGAAAAAGAAAGACAGAATATTATACACACATACACCCACGGCTAACAACTATAACAAGTGAGATAACAAGAACGACTGTGCCAAAAACACAATCAGGCAGCAGACAGCCGAAAACTGCGAACACGAAGCGAGTTTTCTTTCCAGTTTTTCCTTCATTGTTCGCAGCTGCTGCACATTAGAAATTCAGCTAGAAACGTCTACTTTTAGGCAGGCAACAAAACAACAACAACAACAATAACAACAACAACTGCAACAACAACAATAACAAGAATAATAATAGAATAGCGTGTGAATTAAAATAGAAAAGCTACGCTGAGACCGTGGGCGTGGGTGTCTTTTGGTCCATCATCTGCTTCTTCTGTTGTTGGGTTTGCCAAAGGTGCGACTGCTTGTCTAAACGAATGAGATGTGTTTGCGTGTGAGTATGAGTGTGAGTGTGAGTGTGAATGTGAGTGTTTGGCACTCAAGCGTAAAGCTTGCCCTACCGCCCACTCACAGTTCAACCACTTGCGCCATATTGGACGCCATTTTTGTCAAGTCGCATTAAGCGCTGCGTCTACCCTGACGAAAATTGAACATTCACAGCGAACGGACTGACAGAATAGCAAAAGGGCGGACAGACGGACAGACAGACGGACGGGCGGACAGCAGTAACAGCAGCGACAGTGAAATTGTTGTATAAATAAAAGCATAATTGATGCGAGCAAAACAAAACTGAAGCGAAAGCAGAGGCAAAAGCAAAAACTGTGGCACAACAGTCAGAGTCTTCTTGTGGCATATGTTGCGCCAATTCAGCCATGAGCCGCAAACAAAAACAATGCAAAAATGTAGCAAATATGATTATTGGATGCCATTAGCTCACTATAGAATACCCTATAAGAATAATTGAAGAATTCTACTAAAGATTGTTTCATTTTGTAGATATTTCAAAAGCATTTTGAGTTTTTTTTTCGAATTTGCTTGATTATTCATTTAGCTCAAGATGAAATTCTACTTCTACTTAGGATAGTTTCATAATTTTTTAGAAATTTCAAAAGCGTTTTAAATTTATTTATTGTATTTGTTTTCTTTTTATTATACTCTTAACGCACACTTTCAAGGTATTAAAACAAAAGCCAAAGGTTTGAACCAAAAAAAAATAGAAGAAAATTGTTTTGTTTTGCATTTTTTACATGGTGATGATGGTGGTGGTGGTGTTGATGGTGGTGGTGTAGCTCAGATCTTCTCGTCGTTTCAGTTGTTTAAATTGAGCAAAAATGACTATGGAAACAGGTTGGCTTCACTTGCCAGGAAGGCGCATATCATAATTTTTCCCAGCTTTTTTTCATGTTGCTTTCACTCTTCCAACGGACTTGTCAAAACGTGTATATAGCTCGTATTTACGTAAACACCATGCGTTACGTTGCGTTACTTTGCGTTGCGTTGCGTTGCGTTACGTTGGCATTGGTATTTTTCACATCGTTTTTTATGCAGAGATTCAGCTGCTTTTATTGCCCTGCAAACGATGTCTCAGTTGCTTCAGTTCTCTTAATATATATGCAATGGAGAGAGGGAGAGAGAGGTAGAGAAATGGAGAGAAAGCACAGAGAAAGAGTGAGAGTTGAAAAAGGAGAGTGAGCAAAAGGAAGACCATGTTGTCAGCTTGCAGATTTTGGTTTTTTTTCTTCTTTCACTCATGCGATAGGAAATTAATTTGAAATTTAAATGCGCATTTTGGCAGCTGGAGAATGTCTTTGATGATAATTCTCCTTCCATATGGATGAATGTGTGTGTGTTTGTGTATTTATTTGTATGATTGTGTGTGTTTATGTCATGGCATGTGTTCCTTGTATTTACAATTGTGTTTGTATAGCATAATGAGCGTAGCGTGACAACAAAAATTTGCTAAATTCCTTCAAGGTGTTGAAAACAATTTAAAAATTGTGTGCAACTTTTTCTTAAAGCTAAACTTGATGGAGCTAATTGAACGTTTTTTTTTATATATTTTTCTTCCATTAAATTAAAAATATTATAATATTTTGTAATATCCAGAGCATAATTAAAGAGACTGTCTTACTATTGTTATTTCAAATTTGTATAAATTATTTGTTGCTGTTTAATGCATTGGCTTGGTTGTTGTGGCGCCACCTAGTGTGTGGCATATGCCACACGGAGACGACCATAAATCTTATGGCATTGCCGTGCCAAAGGGCAAAGCAATGCAAAGCCACCATTACCACCACTAAATCAGTGATGTTTAGCATATTAGACACATGCACACGCTCCAAATCTCCTGCTCCCGCTTTCACTATCTCTCTTTCCCATTCCCCCCTTCTCTCTCTATCTCTCACGGTCTTTCGCTTGAGTAAGCAAGTGAGTGAGTGAGTGCTGTAGGTAAACCCCCGCTCAATATTGATTTGGCAGCGTTGAGAGATTCTCACTCAGCCTGCCATCAATTTCAATTTTGCTCCAGCGGCGCAAAATCCAAACATCGCCTGCCACATACAATTTTCTGCCATTGCCTGCAGACAGAGGCTTCTCTCCACCAGGTATACCAGCACCCAGCATAGCCACTTTCCAACACCCACCAGTTTCCCGTTGCCCAAACATCCATTCCCCATCCATCTACAACGATTCTTTACATACTCTACCCTGGCATGCTAGCACACTCGCTGGTTTGCCCCAAAGCCACTTTTTCGGTAAACTAATTTTCTTGCTTCAATATCTTGACAGTGAAATTGGCACGACGCTGGCAAAACGCAATCAAACCAACACACACATACACCCAAGCTCAAGCCAGTATCAAGCCTCACTTCATGGGATACTTTGCGGCGTTAACTGCACATAAATTTTTTGGTTTAGTCACCGGAAATTGAAGCCAAGTCGCCAAGTTGCTTATTAAAAACTTGGCCGTAGACAAGAACCACAACAACAACAGAAGAGCGGCAAAGTAACAAAAAAAGATGCAGAAAACAATACACTCGGTGTCTTTGTAAATATCTATTACATTTCCTTGCCACATAAAAGTCTTACAACGTAATGGCTGCAGTGCGTCGTCGTCTTGGACGCGACTCATAAAAAACTCATGGCAGCTAAAAGCGCAAAACTTCCGGCTTTTTGTAGTGTAGGAAACGCGCTGCGCTGCGTGCATCATTAAAAATGACATGACCATGTCGCGTGCCACAACCCAAAAACCAAAAGAAAAGAACCAGCAAACGAAAATGCAACATAAAACTCAGTTGCAGCTGCGTTGTAATTTGTTGCCGCCTCAACTAGACTTTGTCTTTGGTGTTGGCCCAAAAGAAAACTTAGCAAACAGCACGTTATAAACAATTTTAATAGACTTGCTTCAGGTCAAACATTGGCACAGTACAAACAGTTCAAACAGCTCCCCCCACACCTGGCTGAACTGCATCATAAGTTGTCTCTCTTTGACAACATTGTCGACGGCTGCAGTAACAGCAGATGTTGCCTGTAGCTTGGTTCATTGTCTTTTGCATTTGCTTGCCATTTTTTGGTTCTTCTTTTTTTGGCTGTCTATCTGTCTGTGTGTCTGTCTGTCTCTACGTGCTTCAAGCTGCAAAACTGCAAGTGGCGGCTACTTAATTTAATGCACGTCTGTTTGCATAAACCCAAACCTTATTGAATTCAAGCGGCAAATGGCGAACGCATCATCAATGTATGGGCACGTTCCAAATGCCTCCAGCAACTGCAGCAGCATAAGGAATTGCAACAGCAAAAGAAACAGCAGCAGCAGGAGCAACAGCAACATTCAAGTCAGCCAAATGATGAGCAAACTTCAATTCAGATGCGAATGCAGACAACGTCGGGGGCATCAACTTTAATGAGCTCCACGAACTGGCCCACAGAAATTGAATGCTGACGTGATTTTGCAGCCAAATGAATAAACGTCTATATAGTATACAGTCCCTGCAATAATTTCTTATTGTCTAATGCACCTTGACTCAATGCATATCTTCAATTTATAGGAAAAAATATTAAATTTCACTATAATAGTTATTTGTGTTTTCAAAAGAAAATTGAAAGAACATTTCAATCATTTAATATTTAATTAAGTGCTCATATTTAATTTTAAATCGCTTAATGTGTGTTAAAAATAAATGTAAATAATTCTTCAATAATTTAAAGTTTCTTATTCTATAAGAAATTTTAATAGTATATTTCTAACCTAAACAAAATCCGGAATACTTTCTCAAATAACTCAACTCTTTATACAAGCCAACTTCATTTGATATTATTTCCTTTTGCAAGGATAAACATTTTATTTATAGTTGAAATTTTGCTGTCTCTTCTAGTCTTGAGTCTTGAACGAAAAAAATGTTGTCAATTTTCGGCTTTTGTTTTTTTTTTTTTTTAGGTTTATTTTTATTCTATTTTTTTCTGTGACAAAAGTTTTGCGGCATTGTCTCTGTGCTGGAGCTGCTTGTCAAGTTTTGTTTAGTTGTTTGTTCTGGCAGTGCTATGCTACAGTCTCTATCTCTATCTCTACCTTGAGGCGTTGTGGCACTGTCAGAGTGCGCCTGGCTTTTAAGTTAATAGTGCTGCATATTTTGTGGCAACAACTCCCGCAGGTATTTCACATGTTTTTAAAGCTGCACGCTAAATAAAACGAAAAATAAAACGAGAAATAAAGGAAAAACTATGCGGAAAACCCTTTTTGTTTGTTGGTGGTGGTGCTACCTCGAAGGCTGCTTTAGATTTGTTATCGCAGCAGCAAAACACTTCAACTTTAAGGGCCAGCCTTTTTCCGGTCGCATGGGTTGCTGGTGAACCTGCTGCCCCTGCTGCCCCATCTTCTCAATTGCTGCTCCTCCTCTTCTCATGCCTTACGTTTACGTGCCAATGATGACAATTGCTTTTCTTTTCGTTTTGGTCGCGCGCGAGGCTTCGATTTTGGTTTTGGCTGCTTTTGGGCCCGTTTCCTGCTCAGGGTACAATTTTTTTTCTTGGCTGTCGTTTTGTTTTGTTTTGCACGTCGTCGTCGTCGTCGTTTGTCGGTTTTTCGCCGCTTGTCTACAATTTCAATAAAATTTTATTAACGAATTCCGGCGACGGTGGCGGCGACAAGACAGCGATGACAAGGCAGCATTCGGCCAGGACTTTACTCAGAGTCCATGCCCATTTTTATACCTTCAGTTGAGAATGCCGAATCGATATTATTATTACAATAACAACAGCAACAGCTATAGCTATAGCTATAGCAATTGCCTGTCAGCATTGTACTTGTCGATTTTGCAGCTTACTTTGCTGGCATTGCATACTTTTAAGGCGCTTTGACAATTCTTTTTATCTGCGCCAGGACGAGCATGAGAGCACCAAAGACGATCACAAGGACGAGGAAGAGAACGAGAATGGGAATGGGAACGTCGCTTGTTTGTTTGTCATTTACGCCCCCTAGTTTCAGTCCCATAGCCAGCTGTCTTCTGGCCTCCTCGCCATCAGCCATTCCTCTATCTCCAATCACCCACCCGCCTTCCCACTGGGCCCGGTTGAAGGCCCGTAGTTCAATTCTCAATGGCGCAGCAGTTTTCTTTCTTTCTAATGGCGGCATTTCCGACTGCTACGTAGCCGTCGCCAACGCTGACGCCGTCTTTGAGTTTCGTTTCTTTTTTTGTTACTTTTTTTGGTTTATTTTCAACAATTCGTATTTTTTTCTTGTCGCTTATATTTTCTCTCAGCTCAACCGAAAGTTGACATCAATTTTTGTTCAATTTTATTATTTTCATCTTCATTTTCACAGCTCCCGCGCGCAAATCTATAATTGTATTTATGTCAACTTTTTAAATAGATGATGTGCTTAGTGCTCTCCCTCTCTCTCTCCCTCCCTCTCTTCACTCATCAACTGTCTCTCTCTCTCTCTCAGTCAGTCTCGCTCCCATTCTCTAGGGAATATTTGGTATTATAATAATGACTTTGCTTTTGTGATAACGACTTACGGAAATGTTTGGGCATGTCATTAGCAAAAGAAGAAGAAAATTTGTCCCAAAATGATATTATTAATAGAGCGACAGAACGCACCAGAGCTACGAAATTTATTGGGCGCCAGCGTATACTACTTATACTTATACTACTATGCAAAATAGCTGTTAAATTTATGTACAAAGTTCCAAGTGCAATATAAATTAAATAAATGCTTCTCCTTCCGACAAACCTAAATATGGTATAAACCACTCTGTGTTGGATTTGGTAATGCACATCATCTGGAATTGCAACTAAATGCGTTAGGGCAGCTCTTATAAGTAGCTAATCTTGTACAGTGGCTGATAAAAGTAAATAAACAAAGCAAAATAAAATTAAAAAAAATATAGAATAGACAGTAGATTTTCTTCTATTTAGTTATCATAAAGTCTATAGCGGTTAGAGTACCATACAAATCAAGCCCGAATCTAATGGTTTTTTTTAAATGGAATAGCAAGTTCAAGAATGCAGATTAAAGTTCTTGTCATACGATTAAAGCTCTTTTACAAGAATTCAGATTAAAGCTCTTGTCATGTGATTAAAGCTCTTTTACATTTTGAGGGACAGTGAAATCATCAAAAGAATTATAAACCTTAATGAGAAAACTGTTTGACTTGCATTGATGGAAGCATAAATGTGCTTTAATTCTGTAATGCAGTGCAGTCGGATAGAAAGAATATGTTGCATATCAGAATGTTGCAGACGGAGTTCTCAATTTGCCACTCTGAGATGCAATTAAAGTGCTATCTGCATCACTATTATCTCAGTTGGAACTTTCTGCCCGAAAAACTCTCTACATGTATGTCTAAAAACATTTTTGACTTTCAACTTTGGCCCCAAAAAAAAAAAAAAACAAAACAAAACAAAAACGGAAAAGCAGGAAAAAAATAAAAACAACAAAAACAACATGTAGAAGAACTAATGTATATATAGGAACAACATCAACTAGAAGAAGAGCAAGCAGTTCGAAAACTATCAAGTGTAATCAAGTTGCCTAGCCTAAAGCCTCTTCAGTACACTAAAAGCAAAAGCTGCTAAAAAGCATTAAGGCGCTACCGCTGCTCCATAGATGCTGCTGCTGCTCCATTGCTGCTGCAGGCGACAACAACAACAACGGAGCTAAAAAACTATATACGGAAGTCGGCAGACATTAGTGCCAAAAGTGCGTCACAAACAATATTTCCGTATTTACAACAACAACAACTACAATAATAGTAGCAACAATAGCCAAAAGGATGCGCTGGGCACACCATAGCCTAGACACTTTTTAAGAGATTAAATTTTTGGGTCCACGGGGAGAGCAGCACTAGCAGCAGGGGCTCAGCGTCTGTGCTCAAAAACTGTATAGCAACATTTACCGTAAGTACACACACACATACAAACACACACACACACACATATGTGACACATACATACACACATGAGCCGCTTGCAAAACTTTTGCCAAACAACAATGGCAGCAGTCAGAGGCGTGCTGGGGCAGGGGCATTGAGGGGATACTCAAAAGGGGCTTAGGAGTAGTGCAACTAAAATAGCCAGCAGCATTTTTGCGTTTTGCGTTGTTTAAACATGCGCAAAGTTCAGGGTTTGAACTTTTATCAAACATACGCTATGCCAAACCATGCACAGGCAGCATACTTTTTAGGGTTACAACAATAACAACAGGGCAACCCTAGTACCAACAGCAACAGTAGCAGCAACAATTCTATCATGAATGAAAACGAAAACAACAAGAACAAGTGGAACAACAAGCCGAACGAACAGGAATAACACAACCAAAAAACAAGGAAGCAGATGCATAGCAGTAGCAATGGTAGTAGCAATGGTAGTAGCAGTGGTAGTACCAATAGTAGTAGCAGTGGGAGTAGAAGTAGTAGTGGCAGTGGGAGTAAAAGTAGTAGTAGCCGTAGAAATTGTTGTAACATATAGTGGCTATGGGGCAATGCTCCATGTAAAGGCAACTATCAGCGCTTGGGGGCACTTGGCTTGTTATTTCAGCTTGGCTCACACTTCCTTGCATTATGTCAGGGCGAGGCAGAGATAGATATTCCAGAAAGGAACATTAAGGAAATTACCGAAAAATTAGTAAGACCAGACAGAGCATAAATTAAGCAGCACCAGCAGCTTCAACAATATGCACTGCTAGAAATTGTATGCTTAAATTTAAATAAATATATGCACAAATTAAATGATAAAATTAAAATGCAAAATAAAAATAAATATACGTGAATAAAATTAAAATAAAAAATAAAAATAAAATAAAATATAATTTAATTAAATGAAATATAAATATTTAGAAATAAATAAAATTACCCAATGTAAAGCAATGATATTTCGAATATATAGGAATTTAAATAGTTGCGCATTTTGATTTAGATAGTATAGAAATTCATATGCTACATATTTCGAAAGCTAATATCGACATTATATATATACCGAAAATAGCATTTAAAACAAAGTTTGGTTGATAAATGAAAATGATTTTATTTTGGAGCATTTTACGCAATTTTTGCATAGCATAAATATTTCATGAGGCGGCAGCCACAAAAAACTGACAGCTGTCAAAACGCGACTGTTTTGAAAATGTAAAATATGGAAAGAGACAGCAACAGAAATAACTGAAACAGAGCGAGGGAGAAGGAGAAAGGGAGAGAGAGAGAGAGAGGGACAAGGAGAGAGAGAGAGAGAGAGAGGTATGTGTGTGCGTTTGGCATTAAATTTGGTGGGAAACTTTTAGGTAAGAGCTGAGAAGGCTTTCAATTTTCTTTTGGCCAAGTACGCAACGCGCGAAACTTGACTGCCAAAAGTTGTTGTGGGTGTTGTTGTTGTTGTGGTTGTTGTTGTGGCTATTTTTGTTGTTGTTGTGGTTGTTGTTGTTGCTACTGCTGCTTCTAAGGCACTGCACATCCCCAGCGTTTAGAGGCCAATGCCGCAGAGTGTGCAACAAATAAAAAACAACAAACATTTTCTTTTTTTAACACAAAATCTTTTAATCCCAATGAACTGTGGAGCAGTCCTCTCTGTATGCCATTCGAGTGGTGTGCGACTCGTGGATTTTTGTTTCATGTCCAAAACAAATGTCGCAGGCATTTACTTAATCGACATGGACTTAGACTGCATCCACCGAAACAACACAAACAACATAGAGTATTCATTTGTGTGTGTGTGTGTATACTCTATGACTCCCCTGTCCATTACTGGCGCCACTTTAAATTGAGAATTATTGTCGCAAACAACTGTCTGGGCACAGACCGTACTGGCAACTGGACAATGCCGAAGCCGAGGCCTTGATAAGGATATATTGTGTCTCACGCAGCTCGGACAGCTTTAATCTCGGACTGCTATGCTCAATGCCTGCCCATGGATCTACAGCGTACGTGCTTAATTTTGTTTGCACTTTTAAGCCAGACTCGTTGGCCCGATTCGCCTGCAGTTAGGCAGGCTACAAAAATCACGCAGCAGGCGATGGCAATAGAGGGAACAGGGAGAGAGGGCAAGCTGTGGCAGCCGCATGCGCTTGCCAAGGATTAGCGCTGATTGAAATTGCAAATGAAAATTTATTTTTACTGGCTCCACCACTACCACAGCCAACGGAACACGGGCTCAACAGTTTTTATAGCAATGTTAGTTTAGCTCAGCTCTTGGACAATCGACAGCCAGAAAGAGAGATAGTGAACTGGGTGCTGGCCCTCGGGTCAGAGAAAGAGCGAGAGAGAGCGCATTGTATTAAAATTTAATTGAGTAACTGACATTTTATTTTTGTATAATTAAATTAAGCCCCAGCTTAGCGTTTGATTTTAATTTGTGCGACATTTGCCCGCTTTCCAACCGCTCACCCATTGCCTCAGGGAGCAGCTTGGTTTGGACTGAGCTGGCGATCCAATGGCCTGGGCAGTTGCAGCTCCATTATTTTGCCATTAAATTTGTTTATATAAATATTAATGCGCCCATGGTAGTCGTCTGAATTGGCCGCAGGATTAGTTGCAAAAATTATGTTAAGTTGGTATTTTTTTTTTTCTGGTATTTGTGCTTTCGTTAAAGCCTATGCTCTCTGGCAATGGCCAGCATAATTTATTGGCCCCGAACCGCTTAAGGGCGCACAATTGCGCAGCTGTGTTCACGTTCTAGACATTATTGGCCATCAAGGGCTTAACAAATTGATTGCCCAATAGCAGCAGGAGACGCTCGCTCCCATAGAAGTTGGAGTTTGAGTAGTCCAAGCTGCAGGACCTCATTGCATAATATGGAAATTAATTTAATGCGTCGACAGCATGAGAAACGAAAACAAAAGTACAAACAAATATTTTCAAAAATATTTAAATCAAGTACACTGTGTTTAAATTAATGCAGCTCAATTATTTTAACAACATTTTTATTTGATTTGCTTTAATTTGGTAAATTTATAATAAAATATACATTACGTATGGCAATGGCACGATCGAATCGAAAAAATTGTAATGTTATGCAAGTATCGAAAGGTTTAAAGTTAATCATATTATTAAATCGATTAATAGATTGTTTTTGCCATCCCTAATTCCATCATATCATTGATCCATGAGTATAATGAACTCTATAAATCGCTTTAAAGTACATTCACAGTCCACAGAAAATCCAGGAAATTAGTATTAGCAAACTAATTTCAAAGTAGCTGCCCCGCCATACTTATATACACTTATTAACTCATTGTACAATGTTTGCATTACGGATAACATTACAAAGTAATGTGTTTTTTGAATGAGGGAGGGGAGGATGCAGGGAGTTAGCGTTTGCTAAGCAAATATTAGCTATGTTTGCAGCGTTTTGAATAAGCGTTGGCCATTTTTTTTTGTTTTATTTTTTCTTTTGCCTTTTAATAATAAAAATTTCATTATTTTCACAAACAGTGCGCGCAAAAATTATTAGCACATGCAAAGTAACAAGGGCATTGAGCGCACGAGCGAGCAAAGGCTGAGACTTACAATGTTTTTAATTAAAAAATCCTTTGGTCAAGCAATTATGAGCTACATTAAAACAAACACGACACGGGCAATCCCCCCCCCCCCCTGCCAAACCATCCCCTCTAACCGAAATCAACTCAACTGGGGCGACTTAAAAGGGCACAATGGAGTAGTAAGGGGGAGTGGGGACGGTTAGTCATATTATTAACAGGAATATATGTATGAACGAAAAGCTTTCATCTCCTACGGGTTCTGGTGGTGGTGGTGCTGGTGGTGCTGGTGCTGCTGCCTGACCTAAGTAAATATTAATAAAACATATTAATAAAACTGGAAAAGTGGAAAACTGGGACGCCCGAAAATCCCAGGCAGCCCGGCAGATATTTGCATATAATTCCCGTAATGCAGAAACCTTTTGCACCACACCGAATCGACATGCAAAGCTTAAGACAAATTTTTGAAATATGTATTTTGCATAGCTTTAAATGCCACTTAAGCTGGGACAGGCAAGGTCAGAACAAGCTGGAGCCACTCCAGAGAGAGGCATGAAGGAAAGATAGCTGTAGAGCAATACGCCATATCTTATATATATGGTCCATTATTTAAGTGTCCGGGTAGCCACACCTTCAAATGTCTTTTACCTTTAATTTATTGCACACTTTTAGCCACGCTGTCATTACAATTAAGCCCAAAGATAGAGACGAAAGTAGCATACAGGGTGTACATGTGTGTGTATGTTTATGTCTATTGTGTTCGTGTGTGTGTGTGTGTGTATGTGTGTGTGTGTGTGACATCCATTTGCGAGGCTTACTTAAAAATTACATAAATTTTGCTTTATTGTACGGCAGAGGGAAAGGTTTTTTTGCATTGCTTGAGCCTAAGCCTTGGGATCACATCTTTTTCCCCATACATAAAGTATGCAATTAAATTTTCACTTAAACGATTATATCACATAAATCCAGAGGCCAAAGCCAAGCCAAACGTGTTTGCATTTAAATTAAAAGAGCCATTTTTCTTAACACTCACACTCCTTGTATTAGTGTGTGCGTGTGAGTGTATGTGTGTGTGTGTGTGTGTGTGTTACCACAAAGAACCGCCCACCTTATGATAACGCCATTACAAGTAGCAGCACCACGTATGCTTCATGTGGCCTAGTAGTTATCTGCCTCGAACCGCAAACGCTTAGCACGTACATACACACACACACACACACACATACACTCCCTCTCTCTTTCTCTCCCTCGCTCTCAATCTATCTCTCTCTTTGTGCCAAACTGACTGTGAGAGAGATGAAACCCGTTGTATATATTTGCTTATGTTAATTGCCGTTGAATCCATTTCCATTAAGATGCAAGTCCTGCCACTGACGATAATTCCACGCATACACACACACACACACACATGCACACATAGATATACCCACACACACACATCTATAGCTAGACAGGCAGCATAATTGCCAAGAGGCGGGAACGACGAAAGTATGCCTTGACCAGCGCCAACGTTAAGCTACGTCCGATGTCTGCGTCCCGCTGTTGCTTTTCAATATGCACAGCAATATCCTTTGGTAAACACACAGACACAAATGCACACACGAACACACGCACACACACTTACACAAAACTAAGAAGGAGCAGCTGTAGTACGACTAGGAAACCCAAAGACCCAGGCGGAGGCCGTGCGCCTGAGCCATTATAATATACAATAACAAAAAAGGCATGGAATACCAAGTGGCGCACTAATGCCAGAGCGTGCGTCTTTACTCTCTCTCTCTCTCTCTCTCATTCCTTCCCTCTCTCTCATTCTCTCTCTCCCTCTGTAGTTCGCCATTTCCCTCTCATTGTTGCTGAATTCGGTACGTGCTCTTACATATTAGTAAACTTCATAATTTTTAATTGATACATTAAATTTCGTGCAAATATTAGCAGAGTAGTCGACTAGCTACATCATTGTGGTTGTGGCTACGACAACCCTGCCAACCCTGCCACAGGGCAACACTAGCGACACTGTACATTTTTTGGGCATCTTGGGTGACAGCTTAACGTTGTAAAGCTCACTTTATTATGCATGACAGAGTTCCATTTGGGGTTTTTGGCCTGGGATTATCGGCAGGCCTCTACGTTTTTTTACTTTTTTCGATATTTCTTATTGGTCTTCACATTTTTTCTGTTTTAGACGTTTTTGCTTGGTAGTAGGCATCGTTATTGTTTGATCTGCTGTCAGAATTTTCGATAACAGTTTGCCATACTTATGGTTTATTTTTAGCTAGAGCTATCAATCTAATCTGTGCCCACTAATATTTGTTTTTTGCCAAACATAACATTGTGATAAATAAAATATCGATTACGATTGATACCATTATTTAATGTGTTCATAAATCTTAATATCTTTGAGAGAGTTTAATTATGAAATGTGTTGAATTAAAAAGCAAAGTTAACTGAGATTTGTTTAATGGTAAGTTATAATTACTATAACATAGATTAATTGTTGCAATATTATTACTCTTTAAATTTTGGATATATAAGAGTACATATGAATTTGCATATTTAAGTTTGCAATTCACTAAAAAAATGCTCCAATTCTCACTCAAGTAGACACTTTACTCACATATTTGTTGCCCTCTGAGTATGCGGGTATTCGGGCCCCGTCTGGCAGGCATACAGATCCACTCAAAAGCAATTCTTTTACCATTGACTTGCCCTCACAACGATTCAAAATGCTGTTCAGTTTTTATTTTTTTTACAATTTTCTTCTGTTTTTTTTTTTGGGTACTCAGGCAACGCCTGGCACTCAACCGCAAATGCATTTCAACGTAAAGTTTTTAAACAAATATTTGTAAAAGGTAGTGCAAAAGGGGGTAAGGCATAACAACTACACCGTTTATTCCCATCTTTTTTTTTTTTTTGGTTTTTTTACGCCGACATTCAAACAATGCTCAGCCAGGCGATGCTGGGTAGAGTCCAGAAGCAAACAGAGAGTAACTGCTATTTCTGCTGCTGCTGCTGCTAGCCATCCATAAAATGAGCAAACGCTACTGTATGCGGTATGCAACAGCTTCGTTTTTTTTTCTTTTTCTCATTCATTTTTGTCTGTTGCACAGTAACTGCATTTGTGTGAGTGCCTTTCATATTTTCAGCGGTAGCCAGGCAAACAAATGCCACAAAAATTGTATTTGCAACAGTATACATAGCAGTAGAGTCTGCTTCTTTAGCTGTGGCAACTCTATAAATGAATGTCCTTTTGATTTTGTTCAACGAGCCTAGCGAGTGACTCAATTCAGCGACTCAGTTCCGGTTAGTCTTTTGTTTTTCTGCATGTGAATGTGTATGTATATGTGTGTTTGAGTGTATGAGTGTTTGAGTGTGTGTGTGGGTGTGTGTGTGTGTCTGATGTCCACAAAAGAAGCCTTGTCTACGGTTGCTACTTCTTTATAGCTGCAGCGGCTTTTGTGTATGCTGCAATATGTATTTCCTGAGCTGGGAGGTATTCGCCAATGGGTGCTGCTTACTGGCTCCTAGGAGGGTCACATGTGTGCCCGTCTTGCTATAGGAGTTGTTCTTGTTGTTGTGGTTGTTGTTGTTTTTGTTGTAGTGTTGCTCGGGCGTAGGAATGTTTTAATTTGTTTTTCCTATCCGCTTCAACTTGCTCACACTCTCGCCTCTGCCTCTTTTTATTGCTCTGGCCCAGAGGCTTGGTTTGATTGTTTGTTTGTTCGCTTGTGCCCATTCTTTAGCTTGGGGTTTCGCCTTCTTGTTTTTTTTTTTTTTGCATTCATGACACGGCATACGCCCTCAAGTATGCGCTATATGGTTTCCGTTTCCGCTTGCCGTTTGCTATTTGCTATTTGCCATTTGCCATTTGCCATTTGATATTTGTCGCGTTGTCGTGCCTGACAATGAAATATATGAGAAAATTGTTGTTTTATTTGCTTTTGTTCGCCAGCGATATGATTAATTGAAGTGTCATAATAATATTGTAAGAATTTTCATTGCTTTCCGCCATAGTAACACTGTTTGATTAAAACATATATACTCATACTATTTATTCTTTTCTCTATTTTCTTATCTTTTACAGGTAAGTGATGTCTGCTGAACCAATTCTAATACCGTAAGTTCTCGGGCTTAATGAACAAATCCACTTCAGGCCAGGCCACATTTTGTCTTGTGTATTTAATTACAAAAGCAACTATCTTTCAATTATTTACACCTGCAACAAAAACCCAAACAACAGACACGTTTCAGCGTTGCAGCCACTTCTCTTCCCTCTATTATTTGCACACTCTGTCTGCCACTGACTGGCTGCTCGTGCTGCTGCACTTCCTCTGCTAGCCACAACCCAAAAACAAAATATATATCCGCTCTTTACATTGATTGCCACCGAAACTGCTCGCGTAATAGATAGCCCTGGGCTCGAGACGCAGCATAGGCGAAGGCAGATCGAATAGAAGGAGCTCTTTTACTTTACTCTCTGTCGCCCCGCCCACTTGACGACCGCGTCCACTTTCGATAATTAATTGCAGACATCAGTTGCAGCAGCATGGCGTAGTTTTAGACTAGAGTTGGCCCTCTAGCCAATGAAGCATGCCATCAATTTGTCTCACGGTTTCGTAGCACTTCTAGGTGCGCTGCAATTGTTTTGCAGACATCCAGACAGATGGACAGCCTGAAAAACAGACAGCTGCGAGAGAAGCGAGAAACAAAACCAAACTCAGTTGAACCCAACTGAACTGAACTGAAATGAACTTAACTTGAGTAAAACGCAACATCCAATGCAACTCGAGTGACTAAAACAAAACACAAGGCAAAACAAATTCAAACTGAGCGACTGTATATGAAACTGAGTATTATTTCGTAGGATTTGACTGCCAGGTACCCTAATTGATTCAAAATTTATAATATTGATAACAGCATTCAATAAAAACCAAAACATTGCAAGAAAAATTGTAGAAGTTTATTTTTAAAAACTATGTATATTGATGATTACATTTTTTTTTGTCATTTAGAATTGGTTCCAAGTGGTTTGCTTGAGTCCGAATTGCTTTCATACTTTTGATCCAATTTATTGACGCCCTTCTTTACGTTATACACAAAAGACGTAACAATCTCCTTTTCGTTAACCGGTATAGTTACGAAATGCTTCATTATGATGTTGGACAACTCGGCACTCCTCGTTCCCTCTTGTGTTTTCACTTTGAAATGACGCATATAGCGGTGCATCGTGCGTCTATTCAGCTGAGAGAAATCGGGTAACTTCTTCATATCGGTATCTCTTTTATCTGTATCATTTCGACTGCTTCTCGTAGACATCGAATGTGAAGACGGCTTTGGATTGTCAAAGTCTTTAGTATTCTTCTCACTTGTATTATTGGTTGACTGCAATCGCTCCCTGGTGATGGACTTATGTTTACGTTTTCGGTCGTTAGTAGAGTCAACGGAACATTTCTTTTCATCCAAGACACTACTTCTCCGACCCCTATGACCGGTCTTGGTGACGGATTTATGTTTATGTTTTGAGTCGCTAGTAGAGCCAGTCGAACGTTCCTTTTCCACAAAGAGACTGCTTCTCCGATCTCTATGACCGCTCTTTGAATGATTTTCATTGATGTTGATACCTTCGCTCGTAGTGCTGATACCCTTATTATGCTTCTCACTTGTTTTATTGGCTACTTCCAATCGCTCCCTGCTAACCGACTCTTGTTTATGGTTTCGGTCATTAGTACAACCAGTCGAACGTACCTTCTTATCGAAAATACTGCTTCTCCGATCCTTGAGACCGCTCTTTGAATGCTTTTCATTGGGGTTGAAACCTTTGCTCGTAGTACTGATACCCTTAGTATGCTTCTCAGTTGTATTATTAGTTACTTCCAGTCGCTCTCTGCTAACGGATTCTTGCTTACGGATTAGTTCATTAGTAGAACCAGTTGAACGTTCCTTTTCATCGAAAAGACTGCTTCTCCGATCCCTGTGACCGGTCTTTGATTGCTTTTCATTGGAGTTGAAACCTTTGCTCATGGTGATCGAACCCCTTCTTTGCCTCTCGCTTGTGTTATTGGTTAATTCTAGTCGCTCCCTGGCGACGGATTCCCTTTTACCGGAAAGACTGTTTCTCCGATCCATGTGACCGCACTTTGAATGCTTTTTATTGGAGTTAAAACCTTCGCTCGGGGTGTTGATACCCTTACTATGCTTCTCACTTGTATTATTGGTTAATTCCAGTCGCTCCCTGCTGGCTGATTCATGTTTACGGTTTAGTTCGTTAGTAGAACCAGTTGAACGTTCCTTTTCATCGACGAGACTGTTTCTGCGATCCCTGTGACCGCTCTTTGATTGCTTTTCATTGGAGTTGAAACCCTTGCTCATGGTAATCGAACCCCTTCTTTGCCTCTCGCTTGTATTATTGGTTAATTCCATTCGCTCCCTGTCGACGGATTCCCTTTTACCGGAAAGACTGTTTCTCCGATCTCTGTGACCGCTCTTTGAATGCGTCCCATGCTTGTCTTTACTCATACTGAAGTTAATGAAAATTAAGTTTATAAATTCTTACCGTTTGGTTTGCTTGGAAATTTTTTAAAAAAACTTACATTAGGAATAGGAATAACAGGCAAACAAATTTATTTTACCTTTAAATGTAGCTTTACTGATACAACCTAGTTTATTCTTTATGAAAATGACAGGGAAACAAAATTTGACATAAAAATCAAAAGTAGCTTGATTTAAAATGAATGAAAAAAATTCGATTTAAATTTCAACGCACACCAAGGTTGGTTTTTTGGCATTCTAGACAAAAAAAAAAGTCCGCAAACAAAACAAGTTGCAATTAATAAAATTTTTCAAAATTTTTCCCAAAGAAGCTAAAGTATAGGAAAAATTCATTGCACTTTCGCTCTCGAACTAGCCACGCCCCACGTTTGCCATATTTATTATTTCCACTTATCGTTCTCTGTACAGTATTTAGCGCGGTTTTTAAAAGCTTAAACGTGTTGGGTATATCGCTCACCTGCGACGGACCTCCAGTCTCTCTACCACTTAGTACCCTCTTTGCACCTTGAAAATTAAGTTGGAATTTCAAATTACCAGCACATAGACTCACACACACACACGTATATACACTCTCTCATACATGGGATTTGCTTTGTACTACTTTTGTGCGCTTCGTGGAATTTAATTAAAAGAATTGTAAATGTTTTTCGCGCTGTTGTTCTTCTGCTTATTTGTAGTTGTGTCTGTTGCAGCTTTTTGTCGCTATTACTATTCAGCATTTTTCAACACTGGTTAATTAAAGTCAGTTTGGCGCAGTTGGCAACAGTGAACAGTAAATAAAATGCTACCAGCTCAACTCATAACGTTGCCTCGCTGACTAATTGCATTTTATGAATATTGCATTTGCCATGTGACGTGGCTAAAAAAGATAAATGGCCAACAAAATGCGACTGCTTCTGGTGGGTTAGCCACTATCAAGTGGCTGTCCAGCTGGCCTACTCCCCACACATCCAGCTGTCAAGCTGATTCTTGTCTCAAAAGTCGCTGACCCACCCAAAAACGCGAACCGCTGAACAATTCACCCTGGAGATGGCCCCACCGAGCAGTGCATTAAATTAATGAAATATATATGGACGTTGTCTAATCGTGAGTATGTGTGTGTGTTTAACAAGTTGGCGCAAACCCTTTTTTCCAATAAATGCCAAATTAATTAAAAAATACAGCGCAAAGGCAAACGCCGGGACCAAAAGTAAAGAAAACCAACTCAAGTAAAACCCAAAAAATATAAAAAAAAAAACAAACTTGAGACACACAATGAGTACAATTTTTTTTTTTTTTTTTTTTTTTTGTTTTTCTTTTACTGTCTTTTCTTTTCATTATATCTCGTATCTATGTGCTGTTTTTTTTTATTCTATTTTTTTTTAACTGAGCTCGCGCGCCCAACTTAAAAGTGTTAATTAAAAATTGTTTCACAGTTTAGCTGCGAAAATGAAAATTGAAAAAGGGCCAAGCCAAACCAAAAAGCTTCATATTTTTTTCCTTCATTTTCTATTCTTTGCTTATACTGGTTTCAGTTTTTTCTTCATTTTTTTCCTCAGTTTTTTTGTCTTATTTTTCATTAGCCGCTTCAATTTCAGCTAAAGTCCAAGTGTATTTATCTTAGCCATTCTGGAAAAAAAGCGAACTTGTATCTGTAATTGTAACTGCACGGAAACTTGGCCATATCACGACATTGCCCTACCTCCTTATCATCATCATCCTTTTGGCTAAATTGCTGCTCCTGCTGCTGCTGCTGCTGCTGCTGCTGCTGCTGTTGCTGCTGCTTCCTCCTTAAAGTGCTCCACCGGCTGGCTGACTCTCGCTGAGACTGGCTTTGTCTTGATTCCATTTTGGCCCAAAGTGCAACTGCAGCTTGTTAACGCAAGTAAGCGTTGAATCTTCATACTTTCTCTCATTCTCTCTCTCTCTCTCTCTCTCTCTCTCTCTCTCTGTGTCTTTGGTGAAAGCAGCTTTCTCTCTGTTTGTATCTATATCTGCATCTCTGTAGTAATTGCACACACTTAAACCGCTTCGCTAGTCGTTTGATGGTCAGGCTAAGCAATTGTTAGACAATTAGGTTCCTTTCTTAGTTTTATATTTTTTACTTAGACCAAACGTTAAAGCGCTCGAATCTTGGTGTGGGATAATTGAGCTTTGGAACAGCTCGAAAATAAAGCGAAATCTGTGATTATAGATTGTTAAAGTTAAAAAAAAACGTACTAAAATTTTAAGTAGTATATCTACATAATTTAAAATGAGTGTACATATTTTATTAGTGCCACATCCTACACATATTTTAAAATATAACGCAATTCTTTGCTCAGCTGCACTCTAGAAGTTCATATTTAAGTTTCTCATTAAAAAACTGAATCAAAAAAAAGCTTCTATGAAAGGCATATGCCATGGCTAAAGCTATATATATATATATATTCATGTATAAATATTTTTTAGCATCAAGAAAGAGAGAGAGGAACAGCTTCCGGTATGGAAGGGGGCATTGTTTACCCTGCAACTGCTGCGTGTTTTTAATTTTGCGCGTTTCGCTTGTTCTAATTGAAAGCCGCGTCGTGTGTTTTGGCCTGTGTGTACATTGCCAGTGTGTGAGTGTTAGTGTGAGTGTGTGAGTGTGAGTGTGGGTGTGAGTTTGTGAGTGTGTGTATAAAGCGCTGTCTGTCTTATGTTTGTCTTAACATTTATACTCCAGCCCCTTCTCTACACTCAAGCTAGCACTTCCAATTTCCTCTAGATCTCTCGCTGTATATCTCTCTCTCTCTCTCTCTTTCTCCTTCCGTCTCTGTCTCCTTGCTCTAGCTATCCTTTTGGCTGCTTGTTATACATACTTGTAGATAAATAATTTACTTTTTTGCGCACTAAGGCACAAACAAACACACCAGCAGTGGCATAAGCGAGGGAGGCATAGCTTGAACTAAGTACGGGGAAGGAGAGCAACTAAAAGCGACGTTCTTGGTGTATATCTCGCCCAACAGCACAGCAAATATTTATAAGCATACACGCACATACATAACTGTATATGTATATATTTGTTTATAATATAATGTATACACACACACACAGAGAGAGAGAGAGAGAGAGAGAGAGAGTAAAAGCAAGAACATTTTTTCGAGTTGTGTTTTGTTGTTTGTTGTTGATTTTACGCCAAACGAAACTTTGCACATGAAACCCTTTTTGCCGCTGTTTTCCCTTGCCATTGAGGGGTTTTCTTTTTTAGCCCAACGGAAGGGTTCAGGCTTTGAATTTTTGGCCCTTTTGTGCCCCTCGGGGGACTAACAACGCACTTTTCTTTGCTTTTACTTTTAGTATACCCTGGCAGCAATTGGGGAAACATCCAAAACAGAGTTTAAATGTCGCTGAAAATTCATAAGTAAATTTTAAATGTTGCAGCTGAATTTCAAAGCATATCCTCCTAAGTAAATTCTCTATAGAGAGATGGTCGAACAGGATATCTGGTAGTCAAGCAAACCTGTAATGCGAGTGTTCTTAAAAATAAAAATCAAGTTTGCTTAAGGCTCTACAGAATAATGATATATAATATACATTGTGTGCATAAATATATAGAAATTTATGTATATATGTATAGTCTTAGCATATGCTGCCCTTGAGCAATGACCTTGTGGCCCTTTGCGTGGGCGTGGTCATGCTACTGACGTTGCTGTTGTTATTACCCAGTAAACTATGCGATGGCAAACTATGCAAATGTTGCACACGCAACACAGAGACAAGGAAAAAACAAACAACACACACGAAAAAAATTCCAGAGCATAATTTATGGCGCTTGTGCATAGTTTTTTGTCAGGCACTGTGACAATTTGCCCTGGTTGTAAAAGCGTGTGATTTGTCTTTGGTTGCAACTTTTAGCGAGCCGCATAAAAACATACATAGACTGTCAGAGGGAAGAGCGAGCCACTGGCAGAAGTGGCAGCAGTGGCAGAGTGTCCCTCTGCTGGTTTTTGGCTGGCAAATGTCAACAACAGACGACGGCCAGTTCTATGAAGAGCGGGATGAGTTCAGTTCAGTTCAGTTCAGTGTTGTTCTGTTCTGTTCGGTTCTGTCTGCGGCTCTCTCTCTCTCTGGCTGGCTGCGAAAAACGCCTGTCTCGCTTTTGACGAAATAGACAAATTTGCGTTTTGTTGCAACAAAATGCCCCCTGGCAATGGCCAAGGCAACGGCAATGGCAACGGTAGTAGGGAAAACTGGCAGCAGCACATGCATTTCCATGGCAATAAATCATATGCAGAAAGACAGCAACAACACACATATACACACACACACATATGCAACACATACACATACAGTATAAACAAAAAAAAAAAACAATGTTGCGGCTGAAAAAGTTTTGCTGCTTGTTGTTTTGTCTGCTTCACTTTTCTTTTGCCATTTTCCTCCCACAGATTCTTCGCTTTTCTACATTTCTCTGTTGTTGTTGTTGTTTTTTTGTTGGCTTCTTTCACATGACAAATACATAAATTTGCCAAAAATGTCGCCGCCTTTCAAACAATTTCTGAGCTGGCAATTGGAATTCAACGTTTTCCACATACAAATTTCCACCTTTCACTCACACAGACACACACACACACACACACACAGGCAACAAATGCCATTTTTAAGTTTTACAAGAAAAAAGAATAGCACAAGTAGGAAAAACAATCTCTGACGATGTGTCGCATGGCCATAAATCATATGGGGGAAGCTAGGTGTTAAAATTTTACATTTGGTCTATCGCCTACGATTTACCTGGGCAGCGCTGCTCATCAATTTTCCAGTATTTCCCTATCCCCTCCCTGTATAGTTTCCATCCTGATGTACACAGTCTCACGGAAATGATAGATAGACCCTTGGATAGTTACGTTCAGATCCGTTGATTGAATGTAAACATTTCATTTATTTATTTTTACTTACAATATGTGAACGGCACCTATTAGTTGTATGTTTAAATACATAATTTGAAATATGGAGACTTGAAGTGAATTCATTAGACCCTGTGTTTAAAAAACACAATAGGGTCTATTAATTAAACATAAAAAATATGTCGGAGCACTTACATTTTATACAGTCTCGCTCTGCAATGCCTCAAACCCTGCCGCGCGTGCCTTACGTTTTCTCGACTGCGACATGTTCTGCACACCGCCAACGATTGCTTAAGACTGACTACTCGCATTTTTGCTATGATCCCCTGGAACGGCGGCCGAACGGTGGCTGAGCGGGGGCCGAATGGCGGCTGAGCGGAGGCTGAGCGGAGGCCAGCGGCGGCCGAACGGCTGAGCGGCGGCCGAACGGCTGAGCGGCGGCCGAACGGCTGAGCGGCGGCCGAACGGCTGAGCGGCGGCCGAACGGCTGA
>JBANCZ010000248.1:0-45334 GCA_037040025.1 Sphaerogastrella javana | reverse complement strand
TATAATTTATGCAATATTTTAAACACAGTTTTTTCCTTCTCTCCTTCCATATTTTCTTTGTATCTTTCTCCAATTTCCATTTGGATTTAAATCAATTTTTATATTTTCTATATGCCATCGCTGTTCCGCGCTCTCTGTAGACGTGGAAAGAGCGAAATTCCGTATCAATTATAATTTTGATTGCTGCGACGAATGATCAATAAAGACCACACGCCGTGGATGTTGTTGCTGCTGCTGCTGCTGTTGATGTTGCAGCTAATTAGGCAGGACAAACGGCGCTTGGCTTATTACAATTGGCCCGATTGGCTGTTATGGCTAACTTGCTGTCTGTGTTTTGGCTGTGGCTCTGTGCGCCGCCATAAAATTAATGCATAATTACAGCAATAAAACAATAAAAATATGACGCAGAGAGAGAGAGAAAGAGAGACAAAAAGAGAATAACCAAAAAAAAACCACAACAACAAGAAAAACAAAAACAAAGCAGACCAAGCAATGGTCATAAATATTTACAGCCAAGCAAACACTTGCTCAAATTAAGTACTCGTTAAATGGAAATTGAATAGCGAACGGTAGCACTGGAAGCCACAAAGCGTACAAATTAATAAAAACAGATCAATTGCAATATAAATACATATATGATAAATATATATAAATATCTTCTTCTGGCCATCTGATGTACTTTAATTGCCCTAAGAATAATTCAAACTGATTCGAAACTGGTAACTCAGTTTTTGGCAATATTTTCTGCTTTGGCTACAGTGCCTACAAATTGCGAACGCACAGCAGAGAGAGTTGGTATGTAGAGCTGATGTATTGATGTATGTACAGGGTCTGGAGAAGGGGGGGATTCAGGCAGCAGCTGTGGCTGCATTTTACGACACGAAAACATGAGCCGCAATGCGCAGTTTCCGCTCCGTTCATGTGCTATGTGCCCTGGTTCCTCTGTTCCTCTGTTCCTCTTTTTCCCTTTTCCATTTTCTCTTTTTCTCTGCTGTTTCTGCTGCTTTTGCTGTTTCTGGTAAAAGTTCCAAATTCACGCTACGAGGCTGTCGAGGGCGTCCCTGTAGCGGGCGCAGTCATTTCGTATGATTAACTTTCGGATTTTGTAAAATTATAATGGGTCTCTGATGTGAAGTTTGTGTGTGTGTGTGTGTGTGTGTGTGTGTGCGTGTGTGTGTGTATGTGTGTGTGGGTACAGCTGCGGCAGTGGGTGCGTGTGTTAGGGTGTGTGTGGGTATGCATGCTTTTGCAAATGGCGTCTTTCACCCTGCGAGCTCCACTTTCGGAAAGGAATTAAGCTCGTAAAATGATCCAAACAAATGCAATGTGAGCTGCTGTTGTCCCGGTTTGGGGAGCCGTGAGGCTGATGCTTCCGTTTCGGCCTGTGCTTCCGCTGTGACAGGCCGCAGCAGAAGGGCGGCTCGTAAAAAGGGGCAAATGTCCATTAAATTTGCAACCCCCGAACACAAAAAAAACAGTAGCAAGCAACACAATCCGTATATACGTACGTGTGGGGGGGCGTAAAGAAAGGTTTCGTGCAGAACTGAAGAGAACAGAACCGAACAGAACGGAACAGAATCTGCATTAGCATGCTACGAAAATTAAGTTGCCCATCAGCAGACACACGTGTATTTTATGTGTATGTACGTATGTATAGATGTGTATGTGCGAAAGTACACATCTACTTATGTATAGGATATATACTATATACTATGTGTATTTATTAGTTGCACGACACCCAAACGGTGTCACCTTATCAGTACTACCTTTCCCTGCGCCCTCTTCCGACTCCCTCTGCTAGCTTTCGTATACTATAAAAATTTCTACTACTTTTCCTACGACACGTTTCATTAAATATATCTTATGGGGCGCTAGCTCGACGGTGCTTTTAAAATATGTACATACACATTAAAGTACGAGTATATTCATATATGTATTTGAAATGTCGGCTCGCTCGGTCTGTGCCTTCACATATATTTTAATTAAGTAGCAACTTTTCAATTTAATATATTTAAACATGCTTAAACACTAAATGAAATGTTTGTTTTATGGCTGTATAAATTACATAAAACTTTGTCTTTAACATCACATTTTATAAGATTTATTTGAATATAAGCAGCTGATGGAACTTAAATTAATAACGATTGAATTTAATAATCTCTCTAAAATTAATTTCTTTTTATTACTAGTTCGTATACATATATTATATTAATATAAATATTAATTTAATTAATTATTTTCATTTAAGAATCTCATTGGATTTAAAAGTTTATTACTTTAATTGAACTTTTGTTTTAAAGTCAAAATTTTAACGGATTTATTTGAGCTCAAGCAGCCAAAGTAGATATATAAAATATTTATTTATTTTTACATTATATGCATATTAATATTAATAATTATTTTAACATATTTATTAAAGGTTTTAGATATACAAACAAATTAGGTTATATGATACATATGTGTTATTTATAATATTTTAATTTAGGAAATTTATTTGCTATGCCTTATATTTGTATTGCATTAATCGCAGCCAACTTAACGCATAATACATTAATACGAGAATATTTGGGGAATAATCGAGGTTAGTTTAAATACAATACTGCTATTATAGTTTCATATATAGGTAGAGTATATTACTTAGACAAATCAAAACCAAATTGGTAGAGTATTACAATCGTTCTAATCAAAATAGCCTAATCTATTGAGAATCAATTGGAATATTATGGGCAATAATTCAGTCTGTTTATAGTTCTACTCAGTGTTATAGTTTCGGTAATCGCGGGCAACTTAAAGCACTATATAATACCCTTGCATAATCTTTAAATAATTGGGACTGAAGAGTTGAGAGACATAGAGAGAGCATCTTGAGTGCATCTGCAATAAAATGCACAAGTGAACATGCAATTCAATTATAATACTAAGTGAAATAATAATAGCAATAATAATAATAATAATAATAATTATAATAATGATGTTCAGTGCTCACTGATTAGAGCGCACTATGGAATGAATGGGAATTGCCTCGCAGCATAAACGATATAAAATACTAAGAAAATGGATACGAGACAAAAGGCAACTACACAAAACGAGGCAGCAATAAAATGGCAGCAAAAGAGCATAGGAATAACAACACACTGATAGACAGGGAGAGGCACAAAGAGAGATAGAGAAAGAGAGAGGGAGAGAGAGTGAGAGGGAGAGAGAGATAGAGAGCAACAGCAGCAGCTGAGCAAAGGGGCAGTTTTTTTGTTTCTTCTCATTTTTGTACGCTTTTGTTGGAGATACACAAGACACAAGAGATGCCAGGCGCAAATACAGATACAGATACAGATACAGATACAGACACACAGAGCGGAAGAGAGCGAGAGTAAGAGAGACACTGGACAAGCTTGCGCGTGTGTGCAAGCAAGATGGCAGCGGTCAAAGAGACAGAAAGAGTGAGAGAGCGCAAGTGAGAAAGGCGGTCAGAGTGCCGAAAATGAACTGCGACGACCGCAAAGAGCCACCCGAGGCAACTGAGAGACCAAACGACAATACGAACTCACACACATAGATACACACACACACACATACAGAGACACACATACAGAGACACACAGAGAAGCAAAAGGCGAAGGCAAACGCAAAACGTAAGCAGAATTAAAAGCCAACGCAGTGTCAGAAGCAAAGGGAGCGCAAGACAAGGGCAAGACGAGACCTATACACAAAGAGTAAGACAGAGAGAAATAGTGAGAGACAGATAGAGAGTGTGAGAGAGAGAGATAGAGAGAGATGGAGAGAGCGGCAACGAAATAAAACGAGAAACAGAAACAGAGGCGCAGCAGCAAACGGAAAACACATTTTCCAGCCTCGTCGACTTTTTACAACGAATTTTATGGCATTTGGTCATAAACTTCTTGTTAGTGTAGAGCGGATCGCAGCGCGTGAGAACCGAGAACCGAGAACCAAGAACCGACCATCGATACAAAACGAACAACAAAATAAAAGCAAATCAAGAAAAATAACAATAAGAAGCAGAACAACAACGAAAAAATAATGCAAAAACAATCAGAATAAGCAGAAGCTCAAAAACGCACAATTCAAATTTACACTAAAAGTTTTGCTAATAATAAATCAGTGAATCGGAATATTTAAACCGCCATATAACCTAGCCAAGTAGCCCCTACTAGTGCTCCGAGAGTGTGTGCCTCCTTCTCTGTGTCTCTGGTGCCTGTCGCGCGTGGAACATGCAACATAGCCGCCGCGGCGAGCGCAAGGCTCCGTCCAGAGCTGCCGCTGCACTTATGCACTGAATGTGGCCCAGAAACCGCAGCATCGCAGCACCACAGAACCACAAAACCAACCAAAAACAAAAACAAAAACCAAGACCCTAAGCAGGCCATAAAGCTGACGTCACGTAAGTAGACCAGAAAAACCTTTTCTGCCAATTATGACTGTGTGTGTGTGTGTGTGTGTGTGAAATGCCCAATTTGAAATCAGTTTAGAGCAAGAGTAGAGGCCACTCTGACTCTGACTCAGACTCTGACTCCGACTCCGACTCTGAGTCCTTGTTGGTGTTGCTTGAACTGGCAAGGTTATCCGAAACACCGTTGGTCATTTAGGTGCTAACTTTAACGGTTCAAGGTCTCTCTCTCTCTCTCTCTGGGTCTGTCTCTGTCCCTGTCTCGCTCTCATTTAATGGTTTCACGTCGCAGACGTTTGCCATTTCAATTTCAACTTACGACAATTCCGAAAATTCCCCCTGAATGCATGAACTGCATTATGCAATTGCCGTAGCTCCAACTTCTGCATTTATGCCACGAAATCTGAGACTCTTCAATCTACCATGACGCGTTTGCTGTAAAAGAACTGCCAAGGGATATTTCAGTTTGAGCATTTCAATTGCTCAATAATAATACATATAATGCTCAATTCAAATTTACCTCATTTTTAAATACTTTCCGGACTTAATACTTCGGAAATTCACTTTTATTGATAATACTTCAAAACTGAATAAAATAGTTTCAATAGTTTTTATATAGTTTGCTCCTACTTAGATTTACAGAGAACATCTTTAATGAAAACTATTGTGCATTTGACTTAAATTAACTTAATTAATTAATTCATCAATAAAATAATTTAATAAATTAGTGTGTTATGTTTCCTAACAAATTTTTAAAAAATAATAATCCTTTAAAGGAAATAGTTGTTAAATTTAATGTATTGAAATGAAACCTGATCATATCTGTCACAATGAATACTCCGCTAAAGAATATTCTTATTATTTTTGTTAGTATAATATATTTAAATAGTAAAAGTTCCCCAAAAAGAATTAAACATTAAAGAAATATTTCATTCTTATATTTAATTTTACGTGTTTAAATAAAATCTTCTTAAATCTCTTATTTAATTTATTTATTTAATTAAATTAATTTATAAGAAACCTTCTTAAATTTGTTTAAAAAAGCTTTTTTATAAGGAAATGATTTTTCCTTTTATTAATTTTAATATATTTAAATGAAACCTTTATTAACTAAAACTTTAAAATCCTTTAAAGGAAATAAAGTATTTTATTTAAATTTTTACATCTTTTAAATATATATTCAATTAAAAAAAAAATTGTTCGCTTAATTTGGTTTAATTTCATTTTTCTACATATTTAAATGAAACAACATTCAAAAGAATATTGGTTTATTCCTTTATTTTTTATAAAAATATAGTTAATAAAATAAGTATTATGTATCATTTACTTTTGTAATTTATAACAGTACAATTTTAACATTTTTGTCTATTCTAAAATTTGTGTGTATTTTCCAATTAGTACTAGTAGGTTTAAGAATTTGAGCTTTACACAACTAACCAGAGTGTATTATTTATTAAAATAAACGCAGATATATCCACAGAGTACTTTAAATTAATGAACTTTTATACTAGTGGCATTACGGTATATATAACTCAGTGCAATAGCGGCTATAAAACGATTCAATACGCACCCTAGCATATCTTGCTTAAACGACAGACTAATACAGATAAGGTCAATATACTGTACAGACCGATGACTTTACACACAAACACCTTACACACACACTACACTTCATTATGGCCGATCAGGTGTTAATTGCAATGCGAGACGGTAAGGACTCTTTGGAATTTTATTCGTGTGGCAGTTTTATGATGGAATCTCGTCAATTGAGCGACGCATTGAGCGTTCATGGCGCACTTAATAGCACGAGCACTCGATTGAAGTAGTCGGCGTAGAAGTAGGGGCAGTAGGAGCTGTAGAAGTAGAAGTCCAAGGAGGAGCTTGTTCAGTTTGTGCGCTCGAATGGATTTATTAGCGGCACTAAAGTCATTAGCGCCACGGACGTTCAAGCAAACACACACACACACACACACACACACACACACACACACACACACATACACACACACAGAGTCAACCTGAACGTCATCGCCATTTTCCAATCCATTGCGTGTGCCACTCAACCACTCGACCACTCAACCACTCGACCAGTCGCACCTGCAACTTGCCACTTCATCCGCCTCGTAAATGCGGCAATAATTTCATAAATATTCTTAATCGCCCTGCGGTCGCTCGCTTTGCTTTATGCTCCAGCTGAAGCCTCTAAATTGAAAATTCAGCTCATAAATTCTGATTGCACTTGCACGAGTTGATTAAAGCACAATCAGAGCGTCAATTTACTTTTTTTAGCCAGTGTTGCCCCTAGTCAAAGGTGTGACTGCCCGCCAGCACCTGCATCGAAAGAGAGCAGCAGCAGCAGCAGCAGCACACTCTCACTTAGGGGCAGGGCCTAAATATTTATGCTGTGTGTGTGTGTGTGCGTATCTGTGTGTGTGTGTGTGTGTGCCTGTGGGTGTGTGTATTCATTTCGGTTTTCATGTGACATGCGTAGAAGGTGAACGCATTCATTGCCGTCGCTTTGTTGCTGGTGGTTGGTCATAGAGAGAGAGAAGAAGAGACAGAGTAAGAGAGAGAGAGAGAGAGAGAGAGAGCGACAGAGCGAGGCGGCCATCATGGCTCTGCCTGCTGCCATTGCGTCTGTGCGTGGGTACACTGGGAGAAATGTTATACTCACTTAAAAAATCAAAATTGTAATAAACTTTTTACTAGTTGATACAAGTGTTTATTTAATAGTTTTTAATTAATAAGGCAATGAAAAAATATTTTAAATATTTCATCATGATGCTGTGTGATTTTTATAAACGTACAAAATATATTAAACATTTTTTTAAACTAAGACTAGCTAGGCTAAAAATAAATATTTTAAATATATAATTAATTAATATTTAATATATTCTCTTCTGAAAAAAATTTATAAAATATTTAGATTTAGCTATAAACAAATAATTTTTAATTTAGTAATTTATATAATTTTTCGTAGAAGAAGTAATATTTAATCTCGTTAGTCCTCAGCTTCCCTCTACTCCTCGTTCGTTCTTCCTTTCTCTCTCCTCTCTCTGACTCACCCTTTCTCATTCTTTCTCTTCCCCTCTCCCTTACACACTCATTCAAATAATAAACCATATGCAAACCTGTATAAGCCATAGACAACCTATAACATCGCAGAGTTTTTTGAGCAACCCTCGTGCTATGGGGTTTGGCTGTTAGTGTTACATAAGCCTGTTATTTAGTGCGCATCTTCGCCGCTAGGAACGCTAGTGGTGTCGGTTTGTGTACAGGCTACGCTTTGCATTTAGTGCGCAGACTCAACAACAGAGCGCGCTCTCTCTAAGCAACGCTTAACCCTCTCATGCCCGAAATACAATGTTGCGTATATGCAACAGCGGGCATGAGAGGGTTAAAACTGCTTTAAAACGAGAATATTTAAGACGCGTTTAAAATTAATTTTAACGGAACGGCACAAAATACGAACGATTTGAAAAATATACAATCATACAACATCCTTAAAGAAATTCGTGTATTTATTTGTCAGTTAAAAACACTCAAAATTTAAAATCGTTAATTAAAAAACAAAATATATATTTTAGCACCATGCTATGCTTTAAAATGAAAACCAACAGATGTCAAATATTGTGCCAAAGGTTCATATAAATATAACACGAATTCCAGTTAGAAGTTATAACATATTTCAATATTCTCAAGCTTGTTTTATTTTGTAATTATAATACGATTTCGCTAACGCCCGTATATTAAATTTCAACAAGCTTTAACTAACAACTATAAACTATTAACTAGTGGCATATTAAAACCGTTTCCTCGTATTAAAAGTTGTGCCAAATTAACATGTCACCAATAAAGATTTTTCAAATTCAAGCTAAACGTTATAAAGTCACAAAATCGGACGAAATGACTGCCACATAAATGTCATAAACGAACATGAGGAAAAAACTGTATAAAATGTGGAAATTAAATAGGGGTTTTATTTCGAATATGCGCAGATTAGTTTAAGATTGTGCTCAGATTAGCAAGTGTTAATTTCTAACATTTTATATAGTCACCCGCCCCTCTGTCTGCCCCTATTTCTGCCGCTGCCTTGCCTTTGCCTCTGGCTTATGGATTTCACTTAATTTATTCAAATAACTTAATTATAACAGTTTAACTCGTTTTTAATGTGTAGAGTGCATAAAAATAATTATATACAATATAAAAATTTCATTTCTACACCTTGCTTTATTACACGAACATCAAAATAAATGAACAATAAATTCAACTCAATTGCATTGGTCACGTCATATAAAACGCATTTCAATTGCGGCAAATTCTATATTATAATTGCATTATAATTTCGATCTTAGTATACACAAATTTTGGCAAACAATTCGAGTTTATTTGTTTATCTGATATATCTTTAAAGTATTTGTAGATTTAACTTAAACGAGTTTGCTGCCATGACAGCCAAAGTAAAGCGGAAAAAAATGGAATTCGTTTCGGGGTGGAGTCAAACCCATTCCAGACCGAGTTCTGCGACAAGCAAAGGGACGAACCTATCATCAGCCGCCCTCTGCTGCTTTTATCTATGTACAACTTCCAGCTGCAATTGCTTGAACGAAAGGGTGGTAGGGAGGGGGGTTAAGCTGGGCTGGAGACTGTGGCAAGTCTCCCTGGAGACATGTCTTTCAAATTGTATTTGTATCTTTTTGCTGGAATTGTTGTTACTTTGGCTATTGTTGTTGCTGTGACTAGGTTCAATTCAGCAGCAGCAGTCGCCACAGTTGGCTGCCTTTGCCCAAAGAAAAGGAACCCAGAAATTACCGAAGCATGTGTAAGTGGAGGAGCAGCAGCTACTGCAAACATTGAGCCATAGGCTGCACGTTCAACATGTGAAAAGTTCTGCCAAGAATGTAGCAATAGCAAAAGCAACAGCAGCAGAAAGAGCAGCAGCAGCGTCGCAAACATTTTCATTTCTGAGCGTTTCCCGCAAATTGAATTCTCATGGAAAATGCCATCGCTACCGTATGCTGCTCTTGCTGCTCTTGCTGCTCTTTGCTGCTGCTCAAGTGTCCGCTGGCAATTTCCTGGAATTTGTCAGGCAACGTTTTGCTCCACATTTGGCGCGAACGTGTCTGGCGAATGGAGCTGACTGTGACTTCCGCTCGGGCCACATATGGCACTATAGTCGAGTCGAGCATCCTGGCAGTTATATACTCATAACTCTGATGACTCCCAACTCCAGACTCCAGACTCTAGACTCCAGACTCTCTATGCCAGACGATGAGTCTCAGCTGTGTTGTTTATTGGTTCTAGATTGTATTGATATAGCCTGCTACGGTTGGACCCTCTATCTCTATGGTTGTCGTTAGTCCCCCCCCCTACAAAACCCGACGGCATATTATTATTAATTTATGGTCACGACAGATGGGGTTTTCCTTTGGCAATCATTGTGCTAAAAGATTGTATACCGTTGGTATAAATAATTCAAGTGAATTTTAGAATATATTTTTCACATGCAAGCTGTTTATTATTAGTATATGTCTTTAAATAGCAATTTCTGTATAAATATATACACTATGATGATAAAGGAATTATTTAACAAAATTTAATAGCTAAACAAATCGTTAACATTAGTGGATTTAATTAAATTTACTGCAGCATTTGAATAAAGCTCTGCCCGTATTCGTTGAATAATTTATTTTATACTTCAAATTGTCAACTGAGGTGATTAGAATAATCCCATGCCCGTAATTTAAATGGTTAGAGAAAATATTAATGGAATAATATTAAATGCAATTTATAATATTACGTTTATAAGCTAAAATGTGAATATGAATGAATGAATTTTGTACATATAATTTTACAAGTTGACAAAACGCATGGAATTTTCAAATCGATTTTTCAATTCTTGCTGCTCTACCATATATATACTACTATACTATATACTATGTATATATATATATGTATGTAAGGTTGGATTGTGTTACTATCTGTTTTGTTTTGCTTATGGCCAAAAGCTGGCACTGCGATTTTCAACTTGGCATCTTGATTTCAATGCCAACAAACAAGAAACAACAAACTTTGGTAGCTTTCCCCTCGCCAGAGCAGAAGCAGCAGCAGAAGATAAAGTGGCTGTAGCAAAAGCAGGAAGAAGATAAAGAAGAATTGAGGAAATGTTGAGAGTGATGGAATGATGGAATGATGGCATAAAGGAATATATAGAAACTTATGGAGCAGCAGTCGTTGTAGTCTCCAAAGTTCCACGTGCACGCTGGGATTAGTTGGGAGCCAATTTATTTTATGTCCTGAGGCACAAACATAATCATGTCTAATTTTGTTTACTTTCAAAAATGTGCGTGCGTGAGTGCGGATGTGTGTGTGTGTGTGTGTGTTAGAGTATGTTTGTGTGTGTGTGTGAGAGTATATATGCTGTGTGTATCCATGTGACTGACAGACATGGCTGACATGGTCTGGCCCTGTATATGTCGGCAGTGTTGGTGTCTCTATACGCGTGGGTGACTGTCTGTGCGTGTGTGTGTGTTTGTGTGTGTGTGTGTGTGTGTATGACTCGTTGCCAACAACAACAACAACAACAGCAACAATGAGAACGGCAACGACAACGTTCATTAACTAAATTTAGAGTGCGACGGCTGTTTGTGGCCAGGGAAGGCTGCTCGGAAACAGGGCCTGGGCACAGGGGCAGGCACTGGAACAGGGACAGGGACTGGCATGGCACCCCGGCAGGAAATTACATATTTACATGGCGAACAAGAATAACAACAGAGCAACAACAACAACTACACACAATAACTAGTGTTATATAGGGGAGGTTTGGCCTCGCCATAGCAGAAGTTACGCAATCGAATCGAGGCAGCGCGAAATCAGAATGCCACTGTGGCTGGAAGGGATGGGTGGAAGGGAGGTCGCTCCACTTGGTCCTTGGGCCATTTCGCACTTTAACCCACTCCTAAAGGCCAGGGTGTGCCGCAGCGGCAGCTGGCAAGGCATGCAAGCGGTGGGAGAGAGAGGGAGAGAGAGAGACAGAGGCGGAGTGGAAGTGGGAGGTTGAGGGTTGAGGCGCGTGAGTCTTGTTGTTTTAAAATTGCGTGCCGCTAGCCAAGCTGTTGGGTTTGGGGTTTTTGGGGTGGGTATTGCGTGCTGAAGTGATTACGCAGATGCGAGGAGTTGTAGGCGTTTGAAGGGAAGGGAGCGAAGCGTCAACCCTTTTTCTCGGGTTAAATTCCAGAGCAGAGGCAAAATGAAATTGTGTTTAATTTTGACAGCCAAGAGAAGGAGAAGGATCAAGAACAGCAGTAGGAGCTGGAACAACTTTTGAGGGGCAGCGGAACTGGCAGGAAATGGAAAAGGAATAGCAATTGGTATGGCATAGGAATGCAATAATTTTGGGAACAAAAGTCGCCGGCGCAAAATGGCGGCAATTAAAATGTTTAATGAAATTTGGCAAAGCGCCGTTTTGTTGCGGAATGTTTGAAAAAGGCTTTCGAGTTATTTTAATTATCTTGGCGTTTGTTTTATGGCCATTCTCTCTAGCAGCTGTCTGGCTGTCTGACTGTCTGACTGTCTGACAGTCGTATCTGTCATGCTTTTGCAATTGCTATTTGCAATGGCTGACAAGAGAGTGAGAGGGGGAGCAGAAGGAGGAGAGAGATAAAAAGACCTGCTCTCGAGTACGCAATCATGGCCTCATTCATATGCATGGGACCACAAGATTCAAAATTCAAAATACAAATCCAGTCAAGTCGAGCTGGTGCAACACTCACACAGGTCTCTGTCTCTGTGGATGGCGACGGCAAATGCGGTTTCTCATTTTCATGTTGGCTTTGAGTTTTGTTTTGTTTTTGTTTTCTTTTTTTTTTTAGCCTTTTTCCAGCCAGCCAAATGGCAATTGTAGTCGTGAAATCGGATTGCGTGTAGCTATAAATCTGTGATTTTAATGCGCGTTATTAAACTGCAAGCAGTTGCAAGTCCCTACACAGCCTGCCTCTCTTCTCGCCCCTCCCCACTTCACACCCCTTCTCGCTGCTCTGCTCTGCCCTTACCCCTCGGCTTGGCCGCTGCAACAGCTGCCTTTGGGGGCCAGGCCAATAAAATGCAATTAATATGTTCCGGCAAAAGCTGCAACAAAGTTTGTAGCCACCGCGAATGAGTTTCTGAGTTTCGAAGCTCGCACAAACCACGTCAAGAGGATTGCCAAACGCAATAATAACAACAAATACAATAACAACAACAACAACTACAACAACTACAACAATACCAACAACAACAGCAACAACATCAATATCAACAAAAATAATCACAGGCACAACAAACAGATGAGTTGAAGCTACGCTTTTCAGCTGCACGATTGTCATCAGACGATGAGCTGCTGGCGGAGATGTTGATCGTCATCGTCGTCGTTGTCGTCGTTGTCGTCGTCGTCGTCGTCGTTGTCATTGTCATCCTCATCGAGTGCGACGCAGTGCAGCGGCGACCCTTTGTCTTTGGACTCCATTTTGCACAGTTCGATTAAGCCAGAGCTCGGAATTTGCATTGTAAATTTTTTAGCGATATTATGCCCGATAATGGCCAATGGACGTACGCATACCCCTTGCCCCACCACACACACACACACACACACTTTCAGCATTTATACACACCCTGTAAATGGAGAAGCCTCGAGCTTTGCTTCGTTATCGTCCGGCGCAAACAAGTCACGTCGCCTAATTTATGCGACGGCGATGGCAACACGATGAGAAAGAGAGAGAGAGAGAGAGGGGGAGAAAAATATACATATATACTATATATGCACATATATACAGAAAACCGAAACACGGCTAAAATATTCGAAAAACGTGTCTTTCGATTTTTAATGGCTGCGCATAAATTTCAGCATTAAGACTCGTAATAACTTCATTACACGAACTATAATTTTGTGGAAAACAAAGCTGGCCACACGCGGCTCTCAAAATGTCAACTTGGGCCCAAGCCGAAGCAGAAAAGTATACCAAATATTACATATAACATATTCAAATGACCATTCACTCAATATATGGATGTATTCATACTCAAGCGTTGCTCCCACGATAAACAGTTGCACATGAATACATACATACATACATACATACATAGGGTCTCATAGTGTGTCTCTGCTGTTCTTCAGCTATCGTTTTGTGTCTTTTATCATGTCGGTTCTATGGCCGATCTATAACATCAAAAGAGCCCACAGTAACCAGTTGAAGGTTTTCTTTTAGAGGCAGCAACTCGTGACTTATCCAAGTAGAACTAATCAAATTGTATATTACATATATGAACATATGTACATACCATACATACATACATACATAGTATTCCAATTGTAAAGTGCGGGTCATGGGACATAAGACAGAATTTGTAATTATTTTATATTTTTATTATTGTCTATAATACATAATAATTTATAATATTGCCTTTGATCTATTTATAATACTATGATAGGTTTAAACTTTGAATACATTTTGCAATATGGTTTTTTAGGGTCATTTTTGATTGATCTGTTCGATCTTGTTTTGCGTCGAACAACTACAGTCAACAAATTGTAAATATTGAATAAAATTCGTTTTTAGTTGAAAATAACTCAGTAGAAATGATCTTTCTAAAATTTTTTCATTTACTATATAATTAATATAAGTGTAAGCAATTAAATGAACAATACTAAATATAATACCAGCATAGTATAAAAGTCAAAAAATTCTTTGCAAAATGGATACATTAATTTCAGTGTAGGCATGCCCCAAGCGTATTATTTCCTACAGGGTATGTTAATTTTTAACAATCGGAAGAAAGCTTTGGCATACCCTGTACAGTTTCCAATGATTCAACAACCAAACGAGCTGAATCAATTGAGCTATGTCAGTCTGTCTGTCCTCTGAAGATCGTGCCGTCGGTCTCTTTAAATTTGAGAGAGAAACATGCACAGACCTTCACACAGTTTATATAGCATATGTACGACAAAAACGCGTTGATAATTGTCAATATACATACACACACACACATTCATTCGTTCATGTAATCATACATACATACATACGTACATACATACATACTACATACATACTTATATATTTACATACAAGTGAAAATCATAACAATCTTTGTTTAACGCTCTATGTCTTACAGCGAATGTTTTTGCAATATGTTTTTGATTTTGTTTTTCCGATTCTTTGCTTATATTTATTCTATTACCTTTACATAAAATTCAAGAAAATAAATTCGTAGCGCACTTTAAATTATTCGTTAAAATTATTCGTTCATAAGCTTAGATCAGTCGCTTCGAAATTCATTACAACTCTAATGTACACTACTTTTGAAGAGAAGTTATGAAGAAAATTGATTACATAATGTTTAATAAAGTGAGAATTATTTGAAATCATAATCAAAATTTACAACATTTCCACGTAATTATTAAATAACTATAATATTATTGCACATATAAATATTGTTGTTTACTTGTGTGACAGTTAAACTACTCTTCTGTATTTTATAAACCTACAAATGATTTCTACTTTTAACATAAAAATTCTTAAATCGATGAACTAAACCATATTTGACAATAACAACAAAACTAAAACCATTGACACTCTCACTTGCATATGTTCCAAATTTAGGAGAAAATAAAAAGAAGACCATTTTTTTTAAATTTAGTATTTATTTTAGCTTGAGTACTTCTTTATTATTATTCATTAGTTGTATGATATCCTCTGTCTGATGCTGTACAGATCGCTTTCTTAAGATATACCTCAGTCTAATTACAATAATCTCTTTACTAGATTTATATTACGAGAAGTGTAATGAGTTAAGGTTTCTTTGAGTGGAGTGCAAGTGGATATTCTGTATATATTCTATATTGATTCACTTAGTTCTCTTTGAATTTTGATAATTTATTTAAACATTACACTCAACTGAATATATCAAAAACTGCACACTGTAAAGCACGCAAACATACTTTCTTATAATATACATAAAGGTACTTTAATATTTGATCATTCAGCGATTAAACTTTAAATTTCATTGATATGTATAATATAACGACAAGGAACTATACGTACTGTATTAAGTTTTTCTGAGAATAAAAATATATAAAAATTTGATGGCAAGACAATCGATTTCTAACATATTAAATACGGCGACCAAATGTGTTGATAAAAGCTGGGTAAGCCTGAATCAATGTATACACATATAATCTATATACGGATATACATACAAATACAAATACAAATACATCTACATATACATATATCTTCATACATCGGTATGCCGCTGCATAGATTTTAATTTCGATTGCATGAATAAATAAGCAAACGAATAATTGTGCTGAGCCGCAGCGCAAACTGAAGAACCCGTGACTTTAGTTTCGGCTTAAGCGTAATACCCATTACCTGCTGCTGCCTTACCCTTCCTCCCCTTTACCCATCTTATTCAACCGTTCAGATCCAACACACAAATCCTGGCTCAGTCGCGGCACAGCGGCTGCCGCAAATCTCATTTCGTATGCAGCGTCAGCCGCTGCATGGGGCGGGGTTATGGTTCCTGTTTTTGGTTCAGATTCTGGTACTGGTTATGGTACTGTGGGGCTATAGCTCTTGGTTGTGATGGGGAGGAGAGTGTAGTGGTGGGGGGTCAAGGGTTTTGGGGTAGAGCGACAATGCCGAGGTGTTGATAGAATAACACAGGGCGTGAATTTTTAGTCGAAATATTATACTGACAAACACACTTATACACACACACACACACATGTACACACAAATACACACACATCCATGGGACAAGCACGTAAGCAACGCTGGGCTTATACATATTTAAGCTCCATAAAGAAAATATCAAATGGCTGCCTGCTGCCTTCAGGCTGCTGCAGTGCATCCCTTTCTGGCTAACAATAACTAAAGCTCTACCAGCGTGTGTGTATGTGTATGTGTGCGTATGTGTGTGTGTGTGGGAGTGTCTGTGTAAGTGGCTAGTACGTGCAGGGCGCGGCAAGAGACTGAGGATAAATGCACATATTAAATTTGAAACGCGTTTGGAATTTTTGATCAGCTAGCGACCAAAAGCGAACCAAAGCATTGGAAATGGCAAATGGCAAACGGCAAATGGGCCAAGGGAAATGGAAAACGGAAAATGGCAAAGGGTGTGGAATGGGCATAAGCTACCGGATTGCGCCCTGAGGCAGAAGACATCAGGGTGGCGCTGATGAAAACCCTTAGACAGCATATGGTGGCCAGGTTCAGGCAGGGGTTAAATGCTCTGGCAATGCTAACTGAAAGCCATTTGTACAATTTTCGCACACACCCAACTCTTAGCCAGAGTTGCCACTGCCATAGTACATACTAAACACACACACACACACACACACACACACACACACACATACTCGTAGTAGTAGCACATCTTAACTGAATCGTATCGTTGGAACTTTAACTGTGGTAAACTCATCTCAAATGCGCGCCTCTTATCCGATCCATTATTTCGATGGATTTATAGGCATGAAGGTTTGGCTCTTCTCTTTTATTTGTTCTTTCTCTTCTTATGCTTCTCTTATGCTGCTTCTTTTTCTGCGTTTCGTTCAATTTTTATGCCTTTCAGTTCGCTGCGAAAGCGAGAGGTGTTTTTTTTTTTGTTTTGTCTTCTTATCTCAGTTCGATTGGTGCATGTGTGTGTGATTGTGTATGTGTGTGAATATATATGTATTTGTGTGTGTGAGACTGAATTTCTGAACTTCTTTGTGCTCTGAGACGAGCTCCATTTGGGATTAGCGGCGGCTGCCAAAGTCTTCAGAGGATCAGATTAGCCGAAGTGAACTGTACCTTATACTCCGTACTAAGAGACAGACAGACAGACAGAGAGAGAGAGAGAGAGAGAGAGAGAGAGAGAGAGAGAGAAAGAGAAACTAAATAATGTAGAAGGTTCTATTGTAATGTTTTCTATAAATGCAGTAAATGCAATATTAAATAGTTAATAGATAACTAAACATTTCGATAAATGTACATTTCAGTAAATAAACTAAAATAGAATTTAAATTCTGTAAATTTATAACCTATAGATTTCAATAATATAAATTATTTGTTCAAATAAACAAAACTTATGACGTTTGACCATATAATACAGTCGGCTCTCGATAATTCAAACCTTCGATAATTCGAACCTCTCATTAATTCAAAGCTAACACGAGTTCCCAACAAAATCTATTGATATTTCAAACTTTTTCCACACATTTTTATGCTCTCGGTAATTCGAAGCAAAAAATCAGTGCCATTAAACAAAACCACGCTGTAATTCGATCTAATCGGCGTCAAACACTCTACAATTCGAAGTTGAAGATAAAAATTCAATCAACTCAAAAGCAAATTATACAGAAACACATTTGCCGATATTTGCAGAATCTGAGTTAAACACAATTGAACAACACGTTGTGGAAACTAATTTGAGACAGTGATGAAAGTCAATGATTTTTGTTATTTTTTGGCTTAATTTATTTGTATTTTGTTTTTTTTTTTTGGTACACATTATTAGTAAATAAATTAATTAATTTTGTAATAAAATGTTGTCTCTAAACTTTATGGAATACGAAACAGTAAATAAATATATATGAATGGAATATCAACATTTCATAATTTTTTTAAATTTTCTCTGACAAAATCAGAATCATTTGATACTTAAAACTCTCGATAATTCGAAGTATTTTTAAGGTCCCCTCAAGGTTCGAATTATCGAGATTCGATTGTAACTAACAATAAAACTACTGTAAGAGTTGCAGTTGGTTTTAATTATTTAATTTAAAAAAAAAAACAATTTTTAAATTCATTTGATGTGATATTTCTACAAATCTTATACCGTTTTCGGAATAAAATTAAATTAAGAGAATTAATTAAATTTTCAACATTTAATACAAATTTAATGACTACTATCCTTCAGAAGAAATTGGAGACGATTTTATTGAATTAATTGAAACTGATTAAAAATTCTACAAATTGATATTGTAATTTTTATAAAATTTTAATATTATTAATATTAAATTAATTTAATATTTCTATAAAACTCTAAGCATTTTAGTCATTGTTTAAATAATAAACCCTGGGTCTGATAAAAATAACACTTATCAAATTTGTCACATAATAAAACCACAATAAGAGTTGCAGTTGATTTAATTAATTAAGCGAAATACGAAAAAAAAATTCAAAGAATTGTCGTAAATAAATTGATGCAATTAAACATTGTATGAGAGTTATTATAAATATAGTGCGGGTCTTATAATTAAAATTGACTTGTCTTGTTCTGCTCTTTCGAAGATCTTTCCCTCTGACATTAGATCGTCTTTTCTCATAATTCTTTATTAAATTATTTATATTATTATGTGAAACTGAATTATCAAAAGTTCGCAGAATGTCAGATGAATTTGAGAATTTAACTCCACATATAAATATTTATCTTATTGTAATACAAAGACTATCGTATAGTATCTGCCTGTTCCCCTACTCTCTGTTTCTCTTCCTTTCCTGCTCTTCCTATTTTTTGCTAGGATTTTTTTCCAGTTGAGGCATAACGTTCACATTTTTAGAAAGTTACATAAGCGAACCCAAAAACACATGCACATACATCTACGGACACACACACTCACACACAAACAATCCTTTTGTGTACGTGTATGCCGTCACCCTGGCATGGCAATCTATGGATGACAGCGATATGATGCCACCCTCAATGCGTTGCTCTAATTTCATTGTTCACGGTCTCTACGTCCTTTGTTTGAGTTTTGAATAACGCCGCGTTCCATATTTGTGTATAAGCAAAAGAAGCAGAAGGCAAAGGGGCAAGAGTCAGGAGGCAAGAGACAAAAGGCATAAGACTAGGCATAAGGCAGTAGACGAAAGGGTTCACATCCATAAATCAGTTGGGCATCGGCATCGGCATCGGCAGCATCAGCATGGCAATATGGGTAAATGCAATAAAATCATAAAATGAATTGTGTAAGGCGAAGTGGGAGAGACGGAGGACGGACGACGGACGACGGACAACATGGCAGCACTGAGATGTAGCATGCTAAACGGAAAATTTGAATCTCCGCCAGCTAGACCCAGGGATCTGAGGCTGCTACTGCTGTTTACACTAAGAGTAACTGTACGGCGATTTCAGGCTCTACGGCCGGCTGACTTTTATGGCCCGTCGCGTTAACTGGACGCAAATAGAGCTCGACAGGAGCTGAACAAACAAAACAAGGGTAACCAGGGCAGCAGGAGCAGGTTGGGTCTCGTTCTTGTTCTCGGGCATGGTGACATTTTCGTTTGAGTCATGTTTAGGATTGTGTGTTTATATATAAATACATATATTCTGATTTGGTACGCGTGCGAGTCATGCTCTAATTTAAAAGTTGCACGCCTCGAGTCAGCTGAAGATACATTTAGAGATACAGATACAGCTTCAGCTACAGATATAGATACAAATACCAATGCAGAGTTTGCCTTTCCTTTGTGCCTCTGGCAGCAATAGCAACTCAAAAGCCTCGTAAAATGGTTTTCTTTTTAGAAATTCCATTGCAGCCAAACACAAATGACGAGTGGCGTGGGATGGGGTGGGTTTTGGAGTGGAGCCGTGCCCTGACAGCGGCTGCTTAATGGATGCTGGCATTGACTTGGGCAGTGGCTCTTTAGTCGCATCTGTTAGATGCATACATACATAAATTTAACGTATGCAAATGCGCATTAGCCGCGCCGTCGTTGCCTCTGTCTCTGTCTCTATGTCTGTGTCTTTGTCAGTGTCTGCCGTCTCCACCCCAACCACCTTCATTTTCACCTCCATCTCCAATTCCATCTCCATCGCCTCCAACTCAGCTTTAGCTTTTGGCTCAGCCTTTGCCACTGGCTTGGCCAGCGTTTGTGCTTGAGCTTGTTCATGGACAAGCAGCGGCCCGCAGCGCATTCCAAGTGCCCTATAAAAGTGTCACATTTTATATGGCCAGTTCTGCTGGCGATGCCAGGCCCCTGATTAGCCCATGGAGTCGTGGAGAAATAACCTAATGAGCTCACAGCGAACTCAGCGAACTCAGAGCTGCAGCACGCAATTATTTGGACAGTTGAATGAAATTTCGAACAATAAAAAGCTGCATTTATATATAGCTATATATGCATATATATATATATATGTATCTATTTACATATTGTAATTTGAAAAATTATTTACATATATGTATATTTTTGAAGAACGCTGAAGGTGAATAAACTGCTGCGAATTAACAGAACGCGCCAAGAAATAAACAAATGAATTCCATCTGCAAATTGCAAAAATCCATATAATTTGTTCATTTGCATTTCAGTTTGATACCCTCCCTGCATTTGTTTATTTGTACAGCGTACGCTTCGATAAACAAAAGCCTCACACATTATTTACAAAATTTTGCTGATATTTATTTATAAACGTGCCATTTCACTTCGGCTCCATAGATCCTCCACTCACATGATTCATGCAGTTCCATCGAGTTATGTAGATGGGTAGAAATGGAGAAAGAAAGAAAGCATGGCGAATTTTTGGTGGATTTTCTACAGTTTCAAAAGATCAAAATATCTTAAAGATATAAATATATATGATTAGATATCACATATCTCAATAGCTGCATCAACTCTTTCAAGGACATATATCTATTACTTAAAATGCTAATGATTGTGTGAAATGTTTCACTATGGTATTATTATCGTTGTCCATTTTCTAATATATTTAAAATGGATATAGATTATTTTGCATATATATTTTACATATATTTCAATAATATTTCTGATTATATGGTAGACTTACCATAGAAACAACAGGGCGAACCTTTGGAGAATTGTATGTATGTAAAGGTATAAACATATATGAATAAAAGAAATATGTTTCACTATTTATAGAAATTCTTGAAATGGTGTATACCTATTATCCGTATAACTTATGTTTCTATGAAATGTTTCACTATAATATCACATTATACTATTTAAACAATTCCCTTATTTTTTATAATGGATATAGATATGTTATACAATATATATGTTTTGAGTCATAGTGTAATATAGTACAACTATAGTAAAAGGAGCGCGAAGTTTTGGTAGACGTTATGAGGTTTAAGATCAGAATACGGAAGTAAATTAATGTACATTAAATATATATTTTACTAGTTATAGAACGAGACAAAAACCTATTATTCAAACATTTTATATTTTTATAAAATATTTCGTTAAAATAATCATATTATTTGTATTTCAACAATTCTAGAATAAATATAGATATGTTGCATGTTCATATGTTTTAGATATATGTAAGTTTTACTATAGGCAAATGTTGTCTGCACGATGTGGTATCATACAGGGTGCCTTGATCCGTTATGTTTCGACAGTGCGTGGCGTAGTCTGTCTGTTTTTGTGCCACTGTGCGCAATAAATCCAGAAACCATAATCGGGATTTATGGATGTTGTTCTTGTTGTTGTTGTTGCTGGTGTTGTTGTTGCTGGTATGTCGGCGGTGCTTCAAACATTTTTATGATGTCTCTGCAGCATTTATGAGCGCTTTGCGAGTGAACGAGCGGGGGAAAAGGCGCGTGTTGGTCGAGAGGTAGAACAGCCACTGATATTACGCGCCGGGCATAAAATCGGGAATAATTTGCAACAGGTGATAATTGTTTTACTATATGTTTGCATGTATGTATGAATGTATGTGGGAAACAAGAGCGTAGAACAAGTGAATTTATAGCTATGCCATGGCCACGTTTAATTGGTAAAGTTGAAGCTCAAAAGGAGTGCAGATAAAACAAGAACGTCGAATTTGTGGCGCATTTTAAAGACCTTGACTTTAGGCCATAAACCTAATTATACCTAAGTATGACCTATTCTCTCTCTCTCTCCCTCTCTCTCTCTCTCTCTCTCTCTCTCTTTTCTAGATGTAGTATTTGCGTGTGATTGCCCAATAGTGAGACTGTGTGTGTGATTGATTGACTGCATGATTGATGTTTAGTTTCATGCCAAAAAAAAGCCGCCGCTATTTGAGGGCAATTAAAAAAAACGTTTATGATTTGTTGTGATTTTTGTCCGTCGTCGTCGTCGTCGTTGTTGTTGTTGTTGTTGTTGCAATTGGCGGTTTTATGGCAGGTCTGTAGACGATTTGATTATTATGAGCACGGCTGCTCATTGCTATGCAATATTAGTGCGAATTTTATTGTTTTGAAATTAATTAACTATTGTTAATAGTTCTTTAGCTATTGTTGGCCCTAAGCGCCAAGGTGTCATAACTCACGTAATAAACGCCACCCAGTTCTGCTCGGCTTTTGTCACACCCGATGAGACTCGACTCGAATAGACTCAACTTAACTCGACTCACTGTGCCTGCCCATAAACCACAACAACAGCAAGCCCACTGTGCGTGTGTGTGTGTGCAGCGAGAACAAGAGCGGGCGTTGCTATCTTGGGCCTGTCCCATAATTCACTCGCTCAAACACACTCGAATGGCCCAGGCACTCGTAAAAACGGGCGAGCGAGAAAAGAGTTTTACAATCGTTTAAAAACTCGTCAAAAAATTAGGCCTTAAAATATTGTACGATTTGCGTTCGTTGGCAAAATGTTGGCGACGCTGCCAGCGGGACTGCATCAATAGACACTCACACACACACACACACACGCGCACACACCAACGCCCACACACAGATTGTGTAGCAGGACAAACACTGGCATACCAATACTAATGTCTAGTACTCAATGTCCGCCTCTTGCCCCCGTCGTCGTAGCCCTAACCATCTCCTCATCTAGTGTCTATGACGGCGTGGTCGCTTTTATGAGCCTACAAAATATTTTTATATTAGCAATAATTTCACTAGACACACGGATGGGATTGTGCTATGCTGTAGGTGACTGTGTGTATGCCTGTGTATGTGTGTGTGCGGGGGAGTGCTGCTGCTGCTGTGTGTGTGTGTGTGTGTGGCACTTAATGTGCACAAACAAAAGCAACAAAATTGACTTTGATTTGTTGAACATTTTTAGCGTCGCTTTGAGGGGCCTAGCGCTTTGTTTAGCGCTTTTTGTTTTGTTCTTCTTCTTTGCTGTTGTTGCTTTGACATTTTATTTGTGATTCATCGCCGGCAACAACAAAAGCAAATGCAAACAATTAAAAAGCGCTTATTTTTATTATCTATTTCTATAATTTCGCACAGTGTGTACACTTAATGTATATTATGCCAATTCCAATCCATTTCAATTCAAAATTCCACTGTGCCTGCTTCTGCTTCGCTCTCTGCTCGTTTGCTTCGTTTTCGCTTCTCGTTCTTCTGTCTCTAGCCACTGTTGCTGCCTCTCTTTCCAATGCCTTTTCAAGTGGGCAGTTCCATGCTTCGCATTGTCAGCCATTGCTCTTGCCTCTCGCTCACACACACGCTCAGCAGCGGGCGAGCATGCGATCATGCGATCATCGTCGCCTCGCTCGCACGCACATGCCTCAGCTGGCGGTAGTTAGAGCGGGGCAGCAATACCGTGCGCTGCAATGCTCGCTTTGTCGACTGTGGTGAGTTTCGTTGGACTGTGTGTGTTGAGTTTTGTCACTGCTACAGCGACGGCAACTTCACCAAGCAGCGCCCCACTGAGCATGTTTTCTTTACATTTGCCTTTGCAGCTGCTGCAAATGAATGTATGAATGCATGTGTGTGTGAGTGCGAGTGCGAGTGCGAGTGCGAGTGCGAGAGCAAGTGTGAGTGTGAGTGTGTGTGTGTGTGTATTGAGTATATTTATAAGTGTTGCATGCACTAATTTATTGACTCTGCCTGTATGCATATACAAACTTATATGGACAGACAGACTGACAGGCAGACAGACTGAAATTTGTGTATATTTTTTTGTGTACTCTGGCTAATGATTGAGTGCGGAAATAATAATTAAAATGAATTTCCATGGCGTTTTAATATACAATTTCGACTATTTTATGCATATTTAATTGTGCATCGAGTGTGTGCGTTATATTGATTGCTGATTAATCCTCATAAAATAGATATAAACTTGTTTTAAATGCTCCTCCTCCTCCAACAACAACAACACAAACAAAATTGTAATGTTTATTTAAATGTCTATATTTCATTTGATCAATATAAAGGTGATTAAAATGGCATTTGAAAAGATGAATAAACACAAAATATTCACAAAATCCTATGCAAAACTGTTTTTATATAGCAAATATAAAATCAAATGTGTTAATTTTATATATAATATTGTCAAAAAAAAAGTACTGCGGTATTTTCTGCTTCTAAGTGACTCCGATCTTCTTGCGCGTGAAAAGAGGTTTCCAAAAAGGTACAGCATGACCAGATGCGACGAATAAAACTAGAACTACAACTATCAGAAAATACTGCAGGACTTTTTTTGACAAACTTATATGTATATCGAGTATGATATCTAATATATTAATTTTATATATAATATAATTGTGCCAGAGTACAGAAACTTTAAAAGACATATTTTATATATCATATAGTATAATATTTAATATATTTATTTTATATTTAAAATAATTTTATCAGAGTACACAAACTATGCAATACGCACTTTATATATCATATGTAATATTTAGTATTTTTATTTAATATATAATATAATTGTGTACAAACTATGAAAGAAATATTTTATATATAATATGGTTTGTGTGTATGGCAATAAGGGGTGTAGTATACCTAACTTTTATATGGTTTTGTAGAAACGTTTTAACCCCGTTTTAATCTCTGTGTGCCACCGACTGAGTTGAGTCACGACGCAGCGTCTGAGGTGCGGTTTATATTACTTTAATCTATATACTATAGTATGATGCTGCGCTTTAGTTGTAGCTGCATTTCAGTTTGCCTGGGGGCCGACGGACAATTAAATAATTTAGCTCTTTGGAATTAAATGCATAAGCACAGCATGACATCTGAGAGCACTCAAGTCAAAAGAAATATAATTAAAATAATATTAACAATTAAGACAATTACAATAACTTTGACGGTTGCTGCCGCTGCTGCTGCTGCTGCTGCTGCTGCTGTCTCTGGCAAACCGAGCAGAAACATTTGCCAAAAAAACTCGACTTTATGTCTGTGATTACCCTCACTTTAACCTTTGCTTACACACACACACACACACACACACACACACACAGACGGAGTATATATACATAAATATGTGTCTATGTGTATATACATATGTGCATGTGTATATGTTGTATTCGAGGCTAGCTAAGTGAGCAACAAAAACGAGTAAAGTTTTTCAGTTTGCAGCTTTTTTTCCCCTTTTTTGCTTGGTTGCAAATCTCGCACAGCTTTCGAAATGGCAGTCTAACTCGTATATGTACATATGCACATACAACTAAACATATATATGTATACATATATACATATGTGGGTCTGATGTCGAGGCCGCCTAGATGTCGACGTCGACGTCGGCGTCGGTCGCTGCTGACGCTGGCTGTGTGGCAAGCAAAGCAAAGCGTTCCGTTTCTTCTATACTCTATACTCTATGCGTCTCTCGCTCCGCAAAAAGTTAATGGACCGTGCATGTTTTTCCCTCAGCCGTGGCGCTTAACATTATTTATGATGGATGGAAAATTACTATTTTTCCTCTCTCTCTCTCTCTCTCACTCTTTCTCTTTCAGTTGCCATCTCCCTGCATTTCAACTTCCTTTTAAGCGGGCTTTCGGCCGCCATTGGCGGGTTTCTTGCCTTTGTTGCCGTTTGTTTGCATTGTTGCTACAGTTGCATATTTCAAATATTTTCACAAGTTTTTCATACAGCTGACGTACACAAAGTACTTGAGCACACACACACTCACACACACACACACACACACACTCACTCACACACACAAATACATTCACACACACTCACACTCATTCAACTGCCACTGGTGCAGCTTCTCCCAGTTTCTATGTTTGTTTAACCATTTTGTAATTCACTGAGCCATAAAATTTGACATCTCCATCCATTGCGCCATCATCGACATTTCAGCTGATATCTGCATTTGTCTAATTGCCATTTACCATTTACAACTGCCACAGGCGGCAACATGACTTTCCGTTAATCTAGCGGCTTAATTGACACAAGCCCAATGGCTGCATGGCACTACACTTGCCACAGGGTTGGGCAGAGAGACAGAATGCCACATGTGGCAACATGGAATCATCTATGCCACTGCCACAATGGACGCACTCATTAAATGATGATAAGCCGTAACTATGGCAAGTGTAGGCCATGGGGTTTTTCGAGTTAAATCTATTGAACATACTCTATTCGAACTCTAGAAATATTATAGCTCTATTCTGTGTAACAATATTCTATGGATTTGTTTTTGGAAATTTAATTATTTTCTAATTTAGACATTAAACGGATGCTTACTTCTTTTGCTATTGATAAATAATTAAACAACTTTTAGAATATTCATTTTATTTTGTTAATTCTAATAAATACATTAGAAATATAAATTCATTTCAATTGAGGAATTTATGGAATTTATATTTGTATTTAGAAATAATTAAACAACTTTACAATATTATTAGTACAAATAGTTTTAGTGTGTTCTTATAAATTACTTAACAAATTAATAAAATTTCAATTTACGTATTAAATAATATTGTATTTTCATTATTATTTATCTAGAACAACTTTTAGAATGCTAAATTCATAGTTGCATATAGTTCTAAAAAATACATTTGTTAATTGAAAATTTATTATTTTAGTGCAATTATTATATACTAAATATATTTATTATAATCTTGAAATATGGCTAAATCACTTAATTTTAGTTTAATTTGAAATTATTTAGATATACTATATTTTGATTTGTATATACATGTGTTTAAATTAAAAGCAAATGATCTCATTTAACTTTTAAATATGTAAAATGACAGTAGAATTCGAATTAACCTCTGACTGTTGTATATCAATGAGTCAATTTTGTTATTATATTCTAATTCATAATTGTTTAAAAATAAACAAGCTAGTAGAAATAAAATAAATTATATAAATTATATAAATAAATTATATAAATTGTGCTATTGTATCATAAGAAATTTGATAACATCCAACGATTTTATTTATTTTGTCTTAAGTCTGTTTAAACATTTTCCTGTTTAGAGGTTTCCTTGTATTCGTCTTATTTTTAATCTGCTAGTTTTCGGATTTTCCAGTTAGCATATTCGCAAATTGTTTAACTGCGCAATTGATGGATTGTGTGGCAATGTTTACTGTACCAACTGGTTTGTCCACTTGTTTCCATTTTTTTTTTTTTTTTTTTGAAGCTTTGGTATCTGTCATACGACTGGAGTTCAAGTATGTCCCCAGTTCTAATTAAAGCAGCAGCAGAATGACTAAGGGCAGTTCAAGCGGAGAGGGCAGTACAAGGGTCGCTTGGCAATGTACGACAGTGTGTGTGTGTGTGTGTGTGTGTATGTGTGTGTGTATTCCTTTTTTTTGTGTGTGCGTTGTTTTGTGGTTGTTTCTTTTAATAAAAATAATTACTCGCATTTTTTTGTGTGTGCTGCTTCTTTTGGCTTTTTGCTTTTGCTTTTGGTATTGCTTCTGCTTTTTTCGCTTGCTGAGAGCCGCAAATTTGAAGCGTTTTATGGCCGCGTTTCGTTTCGTGTTTGTACATTTGCCCGACGGCCCCATTGCCCGCTGTCCGCTGCCCGCGTACCCCTCTCACATGCCCCAAGTCATCTTACGGCGGCTGCTACTGACGGCCATTTTCGAGTCGAGCGCTTTTCCCACTCGCCGCCTGCCACTTGCCACTTACCACTTACCACATACGACTTACCATTGCGAGTGGGCCAGTAGCCAGTGGTCGATGGACGATGGACAACGGACGACGAACAACCGACGACGGACGATGGACAGCGGACATTGGACCGTCAGTGCTCGTTTCGCCGGTTTGGCTACCAGATTGCAATCTAAATGGCGTTTTTTTTCTTTCTTTCCAACGTTTTCATAACTTCTACAGCGGCGGCTGCTTTCAATTTATGAAACACGCTTATTACTTGGCCATGCTGTCCGCTCCATACCCCCCGGCCACCTCTCCTTCTCCTAAATGCCAATTGAAGTAGAGGAAGTTTGATGAGCAAGCGGGGAGAGTTAGTACTGGAAAGATGATGGCGATGCCGAGGCATAGTCCGAATCGGAATCCGAGTAGTTTTGCTTGCGTCAGGTAGCAAAAGCAGCAGCAATCAGCGTGCCAGCCCCAAGGCCGTGCTGAGAGGATCATTCCGGACGGAGGGGGCTGGGAAGGCGGTACAGTTGATGTGCGCACTACTGATCATAGCATGTACATACTCATACATATTCACATGCATAAAAGTGTTGGAATATGTACACGTGTGTGTGTGTGTGTGTGTGTGTTTGTTCATGGCCAGCAGCGCTAGCCACAGCAATAGTAATAGCACTTCAAACCCCATTCATTGGCCGCTCACTACCCCTTCCCCCTTACCCCTTACCCCTTCCAAGTATTTTAGTACGCAACGCTTTGGCAAGATTTTTCTAAACATTATTTTTTTTTCTCTCGCCTCGTCCGCTGTTAATTGCACAGGTTGTAGTTGTTGTTGTTGTTGTTTTTGTTTTTGCTGTTGTTGTTGCTGTTGTTGTTGCTGTTGTTGCTGTTGTTGCTGTTGTTGCTGCTGGCGGGGTTTTAATTGTGTTTTCCAGGTTTTTAATTAAAGCTTAACTTGATTTTCAGTTAAGTTGCAATTTCAGAGCTGCTTGTTTTTTTGCACTTGACGCGGAACAGGTTTGATTGGCAACCGCAGTCGCTGTCAGTACGAAAACGGGTTTCCAAACAAATAAGGATGCCAACGGCAACAACAACAACAGCAGCAGCAACAACAACAACAACAATAAAAACAACAACAACAACAATTGCTCATTTTTTTGTTTAATGATTGCTGTCGAGCTTCATGCTGTCAGCTCAGTGGAAGCAGTTCAAAAACTCGCTTACTTCAACTTCAGCTTCAACAAATGAGATACGCGCAGCTATCATCCATTTTGAGATTATATTAATACGAGTCGGTAGTAGATGATGCCCAACCTTCTGGCCAGATTTACGAGTAGTATCACAGCATAGCCCTGACTTACATAGACTTCACTCCACGCCAAATGCCAGACAACAGAAGTAATTTCAGCAATTTTTTAAATTTTTAACAATTTTTAACACTTAATTGTTTTCATTTTTTTTATGCTAAGAGTTTTAGTCTATTATTAAATACATTCGATGCGAAGATTATTTTTAAATATAATATATTATTTGTACAAATTTAAGTAGCCTTAACATATTTTGGAAAACTTCATATATATTTCCAACCACAAAACTCGAACGATTCCATTATAGATTTGTAAATTTTATATTATATATTAATTTAACTATATACAGAATGTGTTATAAAGTACGATTAAATATATTTTAAAAAGTTATATATTAATTAAATTGCTTTCATTATGTACATAATCCTTATATTATATTCTGTCTTCACTTTTGCTTAAAATGTGTGCTTGAAATTTGTGAAATGATTTGATCCAAAATTGTTGATTAACATTACACTTTTCATGCTAAATCTGAAAAATGTATATTAAATATTTTTCCTCAGCTTGTAGTTCTGTTTTTATCTGCCACATAAAGCATTAAGAGTACACAAATAATACTTAAATAAGTATAACTAGTAGACTTACTAGATGAACAGAGCATTTCTCAGTAGCAAATTCGTTGCAATTTCAATTTTGCCCCAGAAATCTGAAAATTTATGGTAAAATATTCTCAACTATTTTATTTCTTGAGCCCATATATCATTTTGCGACATATAGTATTTTGTATTTCTGTTCTGGGCGGGGCAACATTGCCACACAGTCGCAAAAAGTCAGTTCGATGCATACGAAGTTGTACAGATTCTCGATCTTTATTGGGGCCGCAAACATAAAGCGTGTATGTGTGTGTTCTATATACTTATGTAGATATGTGTGTGTATATATGTATATATATATATACATATTTTTATATGTATAAGAAAATGTGTTACTTTTGCTGAAAAATCTTATTTATTTTTGAAGCAAAAAAAAAACGAACACACACGCCAAAAATGTTATAATTAAAATAAAATAAAGGAAACAGAGAAATATGTTTATATATACGTGTGTAAATATATGCACACATATATATATTTATAAAAATATATATATACGTATATATATATGTATATGTATATGCATGTGTATGTACCTAAGTATTTTTTGAACTTTGGCGGCAAGCTTTAAGTTAAGATGAACCGCATTTGGCTTCCATTTCCATTTCCATTTTACTTGACTTCGCTGCGTCGTCACCACGTCGCCTTCCCCTGGTGCCCCCCCCAATCCCATGCCCTTTGCCTATATCCCCTATGCTGTTCAGTTCCAAGATCGCAAGATCGCGAGATCGTTCGCTCGCTCGCATTTGAATGTACACTTGTTCACTGTTGGTTTTACTCTCCCCTTCCCTCCCCTCCTTCTCTAACCCCTCAAGCTTCGCCGTGTGCTCTGTGTGTGCCCCTCCAGCTTGTGTGCGCCGTTCATACAGTGGGGCTATAAAAACCAAAATAATACTATGTAAAAATGTTTTGTGTGTTTCATTGCCTCGCTACCCCCGACTTGCCCTGCTGTTCCCCCCGATACAAATGCGATCTTTTGCTATAAGTTGACGAGAGAGAGCGGGCTGACTGAGCTCGGTGTGCTCGGATCTTTGTGGGGCTGACTGTAGCTGTCTCTTTGGGCCTTTGGCTCGCTCTCTTTGGCATTCGCGTTTGCATTCGGTTCGCCAGTTTTTGTGTTTTCGGTTTTCGGTTTTCCGTTTTCGTTTCGTTTCAGTCCAGTTCAGTTCAGTTGAGTTCAGTTCAGCTGAGTTTTTGTCTAAACACAAAATATTGAATTTAATTTTTTTAGTGTTAGTTGCTCTCTAACAATTTCGGAGTCGGAGTCGTTATCTCGCATGCGCGTCGCGGATTATTCATTTGTTATTTCTGCGTTACGTATACGTCTACGATTTGGCCATTTCCTTGGCGCCACTGCCTCTGTTTCTGTGTGTGTCTATATGTGTGAGTGTGTGTGTGTGTTAATCCCTACACGTATGTTGATCTCGATAACGATAGAGAGATAGCAATACCAATTCCAATACCAATACCAATACCAATACCAATACCAACACCAATAACCAATAGAACCGATCGTGTATATATGCTCTAGTTGGCCAATTTGTATCTTGGCCCTCATGTCGGATATGTTCGTGCTGCCGCTGCGTGTGCCAAGGCACTCGTAAATTATGTCGTACAATTTAATATCGATAGTCGGTGGTATTATCGCTGTACGGGTCACTGCGGCCAATGGCAATAAAAGTCTGAAAAAGAAACAGAATCAGAAACTGAAACTGACGCGGAATCAGTATCAGAATTACAATGAGTATTTCAAGTTTTAAGTTGTTTAAAAGTTTATAATACGATACATTAATGCAAGAAAAACATTAACAACAACAAACAACAACAACAACAATATTTTCAAAAACAACAACAACAACATTTAGAACAACAACAACATAACACTTACTAAAAACTGAAGCAAAATTTACGACATTGTTGTGCATCTACAGAACCGTGTGTGTATTTTCTTTTCGATTTTTAACGAGTGCCTCAATCTTAATAAACATTTGCCTTGGCAGCTCATAATTTGTATTGATTTGTATAATTTAACGTGCCGCATTATCAGCTGCCCCTCAGCCTCCTGCCAACACTCGGTGAGTGTCGTACGACTCAATTGAGCTTCAACATTCGACATGATAATTAATCGTACTGCCATTGTTATGATTATTATGCAATAAAAATATATTCATTTTTTTTGTGGTTAGATTTAAGTGCAATATAAACATTGTATACTCATATTTGGTCATGCGTTATGCAAACATTAAAACATTGAATCCATTCTATCTGTGGGAAAGCGCATGAAGATTGCGCCTTGACATTTTCATGTGAGCTGCAAATGATTTATGTTTTGTTCAAGAAATTTAAATGACATAAATGCTACTTTCAAAATGACTGAAGCGTTTAATAATTGTTATTTATTTACCTAATAAATAATAAGACAGAATACAGTTAAATGCTGCAGAAAACAGCAGAATCTTGGTGTTAAATATTAATTTATTAATTTATCTAATAGAAATTTATCTACGGTTAAAAATTAGACGGGTTTACTTAGATTATTATTATTATGAACTTTTGAATATTGACAAATAGAAACATTATGTTATAATAATCGTTAGGTATTTGTTATTTATGTACTTGGCTGAAACAGATAACAATAGAATACAACAGAACCCAACAGAATCTAACAGAAATTAGAGAAGTTTTCTTTAGTATTTTTATTTATATTATGAAATAGTGAACATTTTACTTTAATCATTATTAGGAATGCTTACCTCATCTGGTTAATACCTTCGTCATCTATATCGCAGTACAGTCACATATGATATGCTATACAATTTTTATAAACTTCTTATTAACAAGTGACAAATAAATAAATATTTATATAATATATGTTCCTTTAATTGTTTTATACAACATAAAGGTAATCTTAATAATGATAACTCCAAATAAATATTTTACAATTTTAACTAAATTTACCTTTAAATTGTGTTTTTTTTTTATTTGCAGGTTCTAAATTTGAAATTCAAGTACTTAACAATAAAACAACATTTGAAATCGATTTGGTAAGTGCATTTATTTAATATCTGTTTCATTCTTGTAATTATATCATGGTACATGATTTGACAATGTTTTGGCCAATTTCAATTTGGCTGTAATAATTGTGTTCATATGGAGCTTCAATTATTACTTAGGTTAGAGCTGAGCTCTATCTTTAGGTGGAACAAAGAGCAGAGACGGAGCAGGATATCAATTGGGCAACGGGCCACAATCGAGCTACTCGAATTACCTTTTTGATTTTATGGCCAAAACAATTCGATTGCAAGCAGCGCCGAGTGCCGAGGGAACATTATTGTAACATAAAGTGGCTATGAGGCCCTTGCCTCCGACCATCCGACCGTCCAAACGCCCGCTCGCCCGCTCGCCCGCTGCAACTGCTCCCAGGCATTTCCTAGTGTATCCCCAATAAGAGCTACAGCTACAGCTTCACAGTTCCAGCTATATATGGCTGTTGGAGAAGGGCGCAGCGTGCAGGGTGTTAAAATGTCCAGCCGGCGAGTCGGGCGGTATTAAAAATGGCAATAAATAAAGTAAAGTACGGCGAGTACATGATTTCCCTGTTAAGATGCCACACAGGACGACCAACACCATGAACCGGGAGAGTAAGGTTGCGCGGACGTGGATGAGGCGTGCGAGAATGACATTGGTGGGGGCGTGGCTTTAACTGAGAGAGAAAGAGAGAGGGGCGCGTCAGTGTCCAAGCGGGCCAATTGTGGTAAATCGGAAGTTAAAGACGGCAATAAAATGACGCAATAAAAATCTATGAATGACACATTAAATCAATTGCCAAAAATCACAAAAGCGCTGAAAAAAAAAACCAAAATAAATAAAAACATCGCCTATGAGTGGATTTATTTATTATGGGGTGCAATCGCCCCCCAAAATCCCATTCGATGCGATTTATATGCCGCCTGGGTGGCAGTCAATCATGAATTCATTTGAAAGTCTAAGTGAATTTTTATGAGCGTGAGAAATCGAACAACTGGGCTAATTGCCAAAACGCCGACGGGTTCAAAAGGGCGACCAAATGATTAAATGACCAAATGACCAAATGCTGCGTCGATACCAGCTGAAACTCAGGTCCAACCTCTATGCCATCAGAGCAGCAGCAGCAGTCGCTCATCCCGATTAAGCGATCCATTTCAAAATCTTGACATTTACAACTGCATTTTCCATTGTTTTGCTCTAACCACGCAAAGAGAGGGAGGAGTGGAGAGCAACCTGCTAGTTGGGTTGTTTTTTGTAGCTGGCCGAAAAAAAAAAGAAAGAAAATGTTTACGACTTTCGCCAGAACAAAGGGAAATTCGTGCGCGACAAACAGCAAGCAGCATATATGTATATGTATATGGAGAAAACAAAATAAAGCAGCCAAGTTCCACTTATGAAGCCATAAAATGGACACAAAAACAGGCAGCGAATGTCGAACTACTTGCTTATCGTTTACTTTAATCGAGGACCCGCTTCTAGGTTCAACCAACCAACAGCCATCGCAGCTGACGATCAGCAGATCAACTTAGGGGCAGGACATGTACACCATGTACTAAATACGACACTCACACGCACACACTGACCCTTGACCCTGTTGCAGGTGAGAGTGAGCCGAGGGCCGCTTTCACTGGCAAGCCAGCAGAGGACGCAGGCATCGAGAGATAGTATAGATACGCTTGGTACATCGTGGCCATTTTTTTTTTTTTTTTTTTGATGACTTCATTCGTTTCTCCATCACCTTTCGCTCCGGCAAGTGGAATGCGCTGTCCAACTGTCTGTCTATCGCTCGGTCGCTCTCTCCGTCTGTCTCGCTGTCTATCCTTTTGGTCTGAGCGTAGCATGTGCATCCGTCAGATACAAAACGAATCCGTTGCCGTTGCCGTTGCTGTTGTTGTGTATAAAACTCATAAAATATGTGCACGTCAACGCGCTTCGTGCTGCCTTTTGTGCAGCCATTATTAAATTTCTGATTGTGGCTTTCTACTCGCATGTCTCCAGTGGACCGACAAGCCGAACGGACAGGCGAATGGACAGGCCAAACGGAGCGACGGAGCAACAGACCAACGGACCGTCGGACCGGTTCAACTTGTTATCTCGTACCCGTCTCGTCGCTCAGCTGGCTAATCGAGCGACGGCTCAAATGCGGACTCGAGTTCTCTTTTTACTCCACACACGCACACACCATACAGTGGTTCAACTTTTGTGAATATGACCCCAAAAAATAAATACACAAAATTGTATTAAATGCTCAGTTTTGAAAAGGAAAAACAAATCGAAGATACATTTTAAAAAACGTTTAAATTTCAATATTGAACACAATGTAATAGAACTTTGGAAATATTCATTGCATTTTGCTCCACTGTGCTGCATATCGGCTTCTGCCGCTTCTTCTGCTTCGTCTGCATTATCAACCTTACATGCGCCCAAAAAAAAAATTAGCTTGATGTTCTCCATTACCATCTCACTCAGCTCGAAATTCCACGAATACACTTGGCATGGGATATATTCATTCTGTTTCATTTGTCGGGGAGGGGGATTATGTTTCCAGGCATATCACGTAGTGCATTGCGAATGCAGAAGTCATGGTTGGGTATGGCGGAGGAGCAGACATCATAATAAAATGTAAAATTTATAATTCAATTAATAATGTCAATGTGGACAAGGCGTCGGCTTTTAATGGGCGCCAATGGCGACGACATGCTAAAGGAATTCCCTCTCACTCTCCCTCCCTCTCTCTCTCTCCCTCTCTCTCTCTCTCTCTGTGTGTCTAAGTACAATTAACATATAAGCAAGTGCAGGAAGTATATAGCTTTCATATATGTACATATAGATATATGTATACATCTCAACTGCTGCAAACAAATTTACTTCAATTGTGAAATGTGAAATGTTTGCGTGTATCTATAGATACGAAATCTATACTACGGGTGTGCCCAAGCAGGCGAAAGGGCATTGAATGGATGGGGCAGAGGAGCGGGGTGCGCAGCGACTAAATTGAGAACTCATTGAGCGCAGGCAACGACCCAAGAGGGATCGATATTATGCCAGGCAAGAAAGCACACGCGTCCCGCAAAAACCCAACTGAAAAGAACAAGAAGCGTCTAAACTCCCCCCTCAGCCCACACACATTGCACATTGGGGTTGGAGCTGTACATTATACATATATATATATATATATATTTCTGTGTGTGTGTGTGCGTGACGACAACGTCAGCAAAAGTGTTTGCCAGTTCGGCTAAAATTCCGTCGGCTGCGCATCGGCAACTTTCCAGCTGGGGGTTGATGTCAGTGTGTTGTGGCTTCGGCTGAACTCCATGGCGGCCATGGCTATACAAGTGTGTATACGTGTGCGTGTGTGTGTGTGTGTTAGTTGGTTTTCCCCCATTTTCCATTTTCTCGAAATCTTTCGAATGCTTTTGACTTTGCTTATCGCCACGCTGCCTGCCTGCCATCGTTTTTGTGGGGGTTGCTTGCTAGTATCCAGCGTCGTCGTCCTCGTCGTTGTTGGCGTCATCAGAAGTGAAGGCAATGCCACAGTCACAGCCAGAGGCATTGTTGGCAGAGGGTAGTGGGGTAGACGGGCGGTGGTTGAGACTCAGGCGAAACTGAAATTAACCTTTAGGGAGACGGGTCGAGTAGATGGAAACGGGCCAAAGGGAGACGCACACGCTATTTTAATAAATATTTTGCTGACTTTGGTTGTTGTTGTAGCTGTTGGCACAGGGCAGCCATGTTGCCCTTGTATGTATGTGTATCTGCGTATCTGTGTGTGTGTGTGTGTGTGTGTGGGCGAGTGTCTAAAACGAGTAACAGCAACAACATAGCCTCACTCTCTGTGTATCTATGGGTGTGTGTATATCTTTGTAAGCTATTTTGCTATGTAACTACTCTATGTGTAAATTATGCTTATGTAAATGAGCTAGTCGCTCGCTCACTTTGTGCTGGCTTCTTTAAAAGGCTGGCCCAAGTCCCCCAGGATTTTTTCGCTTCTCTCCGACCTCTGGAAACAAAGTAAAAGCAACAAAGTTTCCAACCCCCGCTGTGTCAGCCAAGAAAATGCCAAGAAAGTTGAGATTGAGACAACCAGCATAGAATAGAAAGAAAAAAATCGTTTGGAAATAACGAACAACAAAATAGAGACGAAGAAACTGAAAGAAAAAACCAAAATAACAAGGAGAGAAAATTGATGATTTCACTTATTTTGGCAAAATGAGTTTTATTGGATAAACCCCAGCTCCTACGGCTTAGTGGAGTTTTTGTTTTTGATGAAAGATTCTAAGCTTCCATTCAATATTAAGCTAGAACTTTAAAGTTTGAAAAGCAAATGAAAATCGAAAATTTTCTTCTTTTTTTCATAAACCTTACTTAGGTGTTTTTTTTGGATTGCGACCAGCGTAAAGCAGACTCACTTTCCTAGGACTGTAACGATGAGACGACAATTAATTTGTCATAAAATGATGTGCATCTGTTGGAGCTACTCGTCTTTTTATCACACATTAATGCCAGTACAAACCAGATACATATGGAGCAGTAAGCCAGACCATGCCATAATATACCATAAGTATATGTACATACGCACATACACGCATATGTATATATATATGATGGCCGTCTCCTAACGACATCATAACTCTGCAGTTGAGCTGCTAGGGGTAAGGGGTATGGGCTATGGCTTGGATGATTCGAATTTTAACTGGTGGCCAATTTAATGCCCATAAACATGGAATTAACACCTTGTTTGGACTTGGACTGTAGCAGAGCAATTAACACGTTGCCCCACTGGTCATAAACCACAAAACTGAAAGCAAACACAACATCAACATCAACATCAATATCAACATCAACACTAAACCAAAACGCAAATAAAAACACACACGAATTGTAAATCAAATAACTGACATGCATTACACACAAAACAAAATCAAAAACAATAAACAAAATAAATAAATGGAAACCTATTTAAATGTTCATCAATATCATTTAGGAGTGATAATTGCATCTAAAATATTCTCTTCTATCTAAGGGCCTAAACAAAGTCTGCGTTTGCTTTCTTTTATGTCAACATTAGAACAAAATTGCAATAGAAACTTGGTCTAAGAAATAGATAATTGAATCTGCACTTAAACAATTTTAATTTTGATTGAATTTCGAATATTCAGACCACAAATATCTAATAACCGAATCAGCTGCATGTCTGCCTTTTTCTCTGTGTTTTCTCAATTGTCTGTGGTTGAGATCGAAAAACCACAAGTGCATAAATGAGAGATGCGTGAGAATCTTTTAGCTGCGTTTGGGTTGAGCTTTTGGCAGCTGATTTGTATGCCAATAGCTGCTAAAAGATCTGCCATAAAACGACGCCGTCTCATGTGTTGTAAGTTCAACAGACCTCGCATATTTATGGCTCAGCATTTGGCCAATTGGCCAGACAGACAAAGAGCCCAGTGCACAGAATTTGAATGCTGCCAGCAAAAGAACAGAAAATAAAACAACACCATAGAGCAGTAAGAGACAGAGAGAGAGATAGAGAAAGAGATAGATAGAGAGAGATAGATAGAGAGAGAGAGAGAGACAGAGAGAGAGAGAGAGAGAGAGAGACAGCGATTTGACTGCAAATGTGTCAATTTTTATGGCCACGACTGTAGGGCTCCGTCGCCCGTCGCCCTCGACACACGCCACACGTAAAATGAAGTATTTTTATATGACCGAAGGTCGTTGGAAATCATTGAAAAGAGAAATATAATGATGAATGACTCGCTTATGCTACGAAATGAATATAGAACTAGCCAAATATTCATATTCATACATATATTCATTCAATTTCCTGTGGCTACTCCAAATATAGCAGCTGTGCTCTAGTATTTCAACAATTGGCCATTACTCTATATACATTTTTGCGTATATTTTTTGTACATTTTTTTTTTTGGTATATTTCGGTCTTTGGTTTGGCAACTATTTTTGAATTGGCTTTCAATTTCAGTTTGCGGCTAAGACTCGGGCATTGCCATAAAGCGTAGCAAAGTGTTATTTTAATTTAAGGGGTGTTTATTTTTATTTTTATTGCGATATATAATACAATCTACATAGAATTACTACATGCCGCATGCGACTCACTCAAAAGAGTTGCGGCACAGGCACAGGCACAGGCACAGGCACTCACTCACTCAGTGAATAAATGAATGAATGTCTGAATGACTGACTGTCATCTGCCTCTGTCTTTCCCTTTTGGATGTGTAGCCCTGTGGCCCTGTGTGTGTGGAGCACCCTGTTTCGTCTGTTTGCTTGTCGTAAAACGCTTTGCTGGCAATAAAAGCAGTTAACTAGCTAGATTTATTGTACTAAAATATTGTTTAAGTACACAGTAAACAAGAGTAGCAGCAGCTACAACAACAACAACAACAACAATTATAACAGGCTAAGAGACAGACATACAGATACAGAGAGACGGACACGAACATAGCACTTTCTCAGGTGCTTCGGCTGTGTCCCTAATTACCCAATTGAGGCTAACTGTCCAGCATTAAAAACGAAAACAATAACAAAAACAACAACAAACAGAAAGGAATCATGAACAACTTTTTTAGTGCAACACATCATAAAGCATATTTCCATATCACGGCGATTATTCGCTTTAGTTTTATTAGTCAACGCGATAAACCGTGTTATGCGCTTCTAATTTCTCTTTCATTTCGATCAATGGCCCACACAATGCACTCCGCTTATACGAATAGCGAATGCCCTATAGCGTCCGAATCTAACAAAATATTCAAAAATTTATCAATGAGTTCAATTTTATATAAAGTCTATAAGTTACATTAAGTTATGAGTATTTTTTAAATAATATATATTATTAATATATAGTTTTTTTCATTAAATATTTCGCAAGTGAATATTTTGAATGACATATATTAATAATATAATATAAATATGAATGTTTAGTAAATTTATTCTAGAAGCACTATATTAATTCTTTGAATAATTTATATAATTAAAGTAAAATGTATCTCAAGCAATCACATAATATTATTTGTCTCTGACTGCAGATCTGTCCCCATCATAAATGATATACTAGCTACGATCAGTTACAATTATTTATATTTAGTGCATTGTGTGTGTGTGTGTAGTCATAAATTTGCCGACTGTAAATGTTGAAAACAAGAAGACAAAGTCGACAACAAAAGAATTCAAAACAAAAATGAGTTTTCGTTTGAATTGTTCGCGAGGCAATTGCCATGTTGAGACAGCCTGACAAATACTCGTGTGCGAGTATCTTATAGATACTTACGCGTACCAGGCCAAGCGAACACATGCTTCAGAAATATGTACATGTACATATGTATATTTGTACATATCTCTCTCTTGTTGATTCCAATTTCAATGGTATGCTCAACCTCCATCTCCATCCTCCACCTCTGACACTTTTTTTCACAAAATGTCTCGCATCGTAGCTGTCAGTGCGATATTCCATATTTTCTATTTGTAGTGTTGTTCGCATCGAGAGTCCATCCCTTCGCGATGTTGTACGTGGCTTCTTTGTTCTAAATATGGACTGCATGATTCCCTTCTGTATATATACACACACACACACACACATAAAATATCTCTCTGTCGCTCTGTGTGCGTGTGTGTGTGTATCCAAATTGTTGGTTTCTGTTTAGCTGACTTTTCTTCGATGGCCAAGAGAGCTCGTTGGAACACGTTTTCATCACAATAAAAACAGGAATGAGCAGCGACCCCAGTCAGCCAAAGAAACTTGTTCGATGAAGCGTTGGATTTCTGTCTATGTGTGTGTGTTGGCTCCTTAAGACCAGATCATGATTTAACGCTGAACTAAAAGACCTGAAAAACCACAAGAATTTTCATTCGCCTCTGGGTTTCTGTGGAGATTGCGCAGTTTCCGATGCTCATATCTGATGTATCTGGCTTTGCGCTTTACATGGAAAACAATTTAAGCCTAGAAAAGGGTTCTGGGAATAAAGAAATTTCAAACAATTAAATGTTCCCAACACTGCCATTGGGCAGTTTTTACAGAGTCTTCAGACAGACAGACAAACAGACGGCCACTCATAATTAGCTGGGAGAAAGATCGTTAAACTTTTGTCTAGGGTTTTTGCTTTGGGGCTAGGAAACGAACCAAAAATGGAGTGCAGAGGTGACCCATCTATTCGGGAACAGAGGTGCGGCGCAGCGAGCAATGAGTTGTGCTGTGTCTAATTGGATAACACAAATTAAATTTAACTTCGTTCGCAGCATCTCAGAGACCACCGAAAAACACGATTTTGTTTTTCCTTTGTTTTTTTTTTGTGTTAGGTTTTTTTTTATGGTGGCAGAGCCAATGAACTTTTCTCTCATCATAACTCTAACGTTTGCCTAACTGTTGCCTGCCTTCAGTCAGTTGTATCTACGGGAATTCTACTGTCTTCTGTTGCTTCTTCTTCTTCATATTGCATGTGAATTTATTTGGAGTGATCTTACTCGTTTTTCGTGGTGGGTTTATAGTTGTTTGAATTTTAGATTTTTTTAGTTGTACCGGGTTCCACATAATGAAGCCATAAGCCGCCATAGCGGCAATAAACCCATTTGAATATTAATTTTGTTAATTAACTTATTCAAATTTGAGCATCGTTAAATATGGAAGAAACTCTTTTAATGGCCTTTGCCTTCATTCTGTTTCTGGCTTTGTTTCTGTTTCTGTTTCTGTTTCTCTTTATTTGTTGTTGTCTTCTCATCTGTGATTTTTTCCCTTTCTTTCTCGGCTGCATAAAAGGTTTCATTGTGTTGTTGACAAATAATTACAAAATGTCATTCGCAATGAAGTAAAATATCACCCTATATCTTAGGATCTAACAGATGTGAAAGCATGACATTCTTACAACTATTTCCTGTCTCATTTCCTTAGCGATGTCTTTCTTTCCCAAAATGCAAATGTATTTTAGCAATATTCTACTTTAGAACAATCTACATTTCAATCTACGTTCGGAATCTTTCTGAATTGGAGCGAGTTTATTATTTAATAACATTATTTTATTAGATACGTCTTTTTTTGACAAGTTTCATAACGTTTGTAATGTTAATGAGGTTTCATATTTCAAATAGCTATCACAATTTCTATTAATTACTTTTGTAATTATATATTTGGATATTTAAATAATCCAATCCACAGAAAAATCACAATTTCAATAACACAACACTTTAAAATTCTAATACATTAATAATTGATTCGTCCATTGAACATCATTTTGCGTACCTTTTCTTAAGATTACATGTTACAGAAATATTAACCTTATAGTACTCATATATCTAATATAACTAATATAGGTGTAAAATGGTTGCAGTTCTGTTAAGTTTACAGAACTGTTAAGCTTACTGAACTGTAAAGCCTGTAGATCTGTTAAGTCTGCATAACTGTTAAAGTTAAAATTGCAGAGCTGTTATGATTGCAGAACTGCGAAGCTTGAAGAACTGTTATTCTTTTGGATCTGTTTTGCTTGCAGAACTGTTAAGTCTCCAGAACTGTTGAACCTGCAGAAATGTTAACCTTCCAAAACTGTTATACTGGTATGATTGCAGAGCTGTTAAGCTTGGAAATGTTGAGCCGCAGAACTGTATCAATTAACATTAATTAATTAATATAATTAAATAAACAAATTAAAACGAATTGCATTTTAAATGTAAGATTTGATGAATAAATTGACAAATGAGTAATACTAGAGATCTACATAATATCAGTAAAATATATGTATTTACAATGCGTATAAATTTGTATTCTATATGCATGTAATAAAATAAATTGAGGCTCGTATTGTTAAGTGGGGACTATTAGTTTTACTATTAAGACATTTGCATACATTTCCCATAGACAAAATGTAAAGGAGTTGACATTGACGTCGCAGTTGACGTCGACGTCGACGTCGACGTTGAAGTTGAAGTTGACGTTGCAGTCGAATGGTTTTTATGAGGGAACTGGGACTCCGAGTGGAACTGCCTGCAAATGTCGACGATCCATTCGATGTTGCATGAGTGGCACATGCGCCTCCAAAGGCACAAATTACATGACATGTATCTGCGTCTGTATGCGTGTGTATCTGTGTGTGTGCTGCAGTTGGGCATGAAAGTACAAATAGATATGACTTTGACCCTGACACCGCCAAAGCAAAACGCAAAACGCAAAACGACAAAGGAAAGGGAACTTGAGTCGAGTTGAAGTCGAAGTAGAAGTCGAAGTCGAGGCTGAAGTTGAAGTTGAAGTTGAAGTTGGGGCTGAGACCAGAGCGACTATTGCACAATGCAAATGCGAAACGGGTAAACTAATTTTATGACTTGTTTGACGGCTGTCTGACTCGCTGTCTGTCTGTTTGTCGGTCCATTTGTCTGTCTGTTTGTTTTTCCGTTTCAATGTTTTTATATATTTGCCTAGCTCAACGCTCACTTCCGCACTCCAGGCCATCCGTGTCATATCCTAGACCCTGCCGCTGCGCCCTGGTTGGCTGTCGCCTCTCAGCCTCAGCCTCAGATGCGGCTCGGCCTCTGTTCCAGTGCCAGTGTCAGTTTGCGAGTCTGGACCAAATGCATTATTACCTGAGTGGTGTCAAATGCAAACAAGACGTTTGCGCCAGTCATAAACCCCTAAGATGCCTATTCATCTCACTCCCTCTGCCTCTCTTTTTCACTCTCTCTCTCTCTGCCCGTCTGCCGGTCTGTGAAGGACGTACTCTGCCTTAACCCTTAAGCGTGCCTGGGAAAATGGTTGTTAAGCGGCGCCTCCGTTTCACACCATCAATTTCACTTCCTTCTGCACACTTACACACAAAATTTCACACTCTCTTCTCTCTGTCTCTCTCTCTCTTTCTTTCTATAGAAGCATTGAACTTGAGCCAGAGCCCACAGCCAGAGGAAACAGCAGCCGCAGCGTCAATTGGAGCAAATCTCAGCAGTGGCGTCCGGCCAAAACCATATTGTAGCGCCGATAGCGGCGAGTCTTTCTCCCTCCAGCGTCAGTTCCCAGCCACCAGGTAAGTGCACACTGTCCAAATTTACAGGGTATTTAAGGGCGTACATTAATGATAAATTAAGTTGTATTATAGAGTAAAACCATGAGGATATTGTATGTCTTTTTATAGGGTATACAATTACAACTAAATTTTGTTGTATAATTGAGTACATTCCTTAGTATAATGTATGATATTTACAGCATATTACAGGGTATATATTCAGCAAAATTAAGTTATATGATAAAGTACAATCTTGAACACATTGTGTGCCATTTACAGGGTATTATAAGGCGTATGTATTACTAAATTTAGTTGTGTAAACTGTTGAGTATAATATATAACATTTCCAGCGTATTGAATGGTCTATATATTCAACTAAATAAAGTTAAGTCAACTAAATAGAGTATAATCTTAAGCAAAATGTACTGTATTTACAGGGTATATTTGCATCATTATGTAATTGCAAAGGCAATTTAAGTTTATTCTAAATTTAAATTTGTAACTCTACAATTTAGAAGAAGAAATAAATAGTCTGTCATATGATATCATAGACTATTCCATATAGTATTACATTTATTTCCCACTTCCCCTATTTGCCACCCCTTGCAATACATCCTGCCATGTCTGGAATACCGTATTCGTATGCGTATTCGTATGCGTATTCGTATTCGTATTCGTATTCGCATCCTTGGAGTCATTTGTCAACATTTCTTCGCTCCTTTCTTTGGCAAAGAGTCGTTAAATGCGCCTAATTGTCCATTGCAGCGTTAAATTCGACAATTTCTGAACCGGTTAGGGTCTTTCAGACAGGGTTTCAATTTGTCTACCCACTCATAATTTATTGTGTATGTATTTCTCTGTATATAGTTTTTTGGTTTGTATTTGTATTTGTTTGTTTGGCTCATTGTGATTAATTAGCGCATGGTAAGAGCTCAATTAAATATAGTTAGTTGGCGTGTGTAGCACATAAAGTGCGACTACAAGTCGCCCCAAATGACTCGATGCGAGTCGTGGGGGTGGGGGTGGGGGCTAACGAGAAGCCCCCAGTACGCTTTCCACTCAAATCTCAGCCATAGATGGCGCTGTGGTGCGCGAGAGCTAAATACATATTCAAATCAGCCCCAAACAAACAGTAAGAAAAACACAGACACACAGACACACAGATACACACACACACACACACATACATCGCTGACACAAACTGACTGAACGTGAGCGC
>JBANCZ010000247.1:0-45378 GCA_037040025.1 Sphaerogastrella javana | reverse complement strand
AAAAAATAATAATATTAATAATAATTAAAATAATAACAATAAACATAATATTAACGAAATATTGTAAAAATAATAATTCAAATATTTTAAATCTTTTAATTTAGCCATAAATATAAGTTGTTTTTAATGCCATAAACGCAAGCAAAGAAATCCATAAAAATGCTAAATCAAGCGTTTAAGTGCTTAAGACAAAGTCATAAAAATGTACTTAACTTTTTATTTAATATCGAAATTAAATGTTTTTAATTATATTGAAAATGTAAAAAATAAAATCTCCTAAGAATTCTCTAAAAGGTAAAATAAAACATCCAAAAACTACGCCAATAGAAAAAGCTAAACAAGAGCTGAAAAAATTGAAGCAGAAAATGGAATTTTTGTAAGCTTCTACTGTGAGATGTTTTGCTGCTGATGCGAAGAGGAAATGCTGTTGAAAACGAACGAAAGAGAGTGAGAGAGAGAGAGAGAGAGAGAGAGAGAGAAAACAACAGAAACGCGAAGAATTTGAAAATATGCTACCTGGTTTTTGCCATCAGCGAGGTATAGAGTTCCTACGTTCAATTTAAATACTCGTAGGAACTTCATACCGTGCTCTTGGAAGACCAAAAAACAACAAACACGATACAGAAAAAAAAAACCACACAAAAAACAACCTCATATAAATGAAAAGCAGCTTGAAAATGCCAAAAGAAGCAACACAACATGCACAAAAAAACAGAGCGCGCGTTTTTAATCGCCTGCAAAACGCTAGCGACTTTGGCATGCAATCAAACTGCTTTGTTTCGTGCGATGTGTGTGCCAAAAACTTGCGAATAGCTGGCAAATCAGTATATTACGTGATATGTGCCAGCCTAATAACAAGTGCTAAACGACCATAAAAAATGAAAAATATACGAAAAACAAAAAAAAACTCAAATATTCATAATGCAACTCGTGCAACACACGAAAAATAGCCTCAAAATGCTGCCCCACGCTGAGGCACGAATTGAGCAACAGCAAAGGCAAACTGCAATTGAGGGTTTAGCGCAGATAAAACCAGCCTCAAATTGATGTTTGCTATAAAAAAAGCATTAAAAAGTGTTGCTAAATACACGAGAAACATTAATTAGCCTTAAAATGCAAAAAAAAATATAAAAATTCCATGGCTAAATTAAAATATGAAAAGAAATAGTGCAAAAATTTTAAACAAATTGTAAGAACTTCATTTTGATTACGGATTTTATTAAACTATATATGTATATATTTGGATTAAATTCTTGTAAATTATGTTGTTTTGAGTACAGGAACAAAAACAACAGCAGAAAATGGTAAAAAACAAGAGAATTCCTATAATAATAATTAGCGACAGGTGATAAAAACAGAGACAATAACCCTACAAAATTGCCTAAAGAGTTTCAATTAAGCCTAAGCAAGAACAGAAAATTTGCTTACATTTTAGCATGAATCTTAATCCGACTAAAACTAAATTAAAACGTTAAACCTACGGCTAAAACTGTGATATAAATCTGCAGCAATGAAAGCATTTCAAGCAGCAAAAACCTTCAAAGTAAAAACTTCAAAAACTATAATCAAAATGCCAATGATTAATTGGTTCTATTAAGTATAAATCTGAATATAAATTTACAGAAAATGCAGCATGATTAAGTTTAATACATATATATATAAATGTGATTGCTTTTGCTTAATGTTTTCCCCTCATGAGTTCGACTAGAAACTTTTCATTTTGAATAGTTTTTCCTAATCGAATTTTCATATACTGCTCTAGAAATAAATGTTCTTTCATATACAAAAATTGTCTGATTTAAATATGTATATAGAACTTTTTGAGTGAGTAAATTTTCAGTAGATGTTGCAGTTGTTGTTGCAGTTGTTGCTGCTGTTGCAACAGGCTATGGTTATACCATTCCAAAGACCTTCGAACGTTGCAATGTCAAAAACCTTTCGGCAAAACGTTGTCAGGCAGCTTGACAAAGAAAAAAGCAACAAAAATACAAAAACAAAACACAAAAAATGAAAGAGAAAAACAAACACAGATAGAGAGAGAAAGAGAGAAGAAAAATAAATTGTAGCATACAAGAAAAAATGCTGCAAAAATTGCTGTACGAGAAGGAGACTTTCAAAAAGTGCAACGCGCCCAAAAGCCCAAGCGCAGTTCGAGTTAATGGCACAACAATAAAACAACAACAACAGCAGCAACAGCAACAACATCAGCAGTAGCAAAATAACAGCAACAGCAACAGCAACATATCAACTTGAGGAAACCACAGGGCAGAGCAGCAACAGCACCACAGAGTTGCAGCAGCAACAGCATCAGTAACTGCAGCAACATCAGCAACAACAGCAACATCATCATCAAGTGCCAGACAGTCCTCAGCAATTGCACACGCACATTTTTTTGCAGTTTCTTCAGTCATTTTCTATATGTGTATATATATATTTTTGGTTGAAAGTACGCAGCGATAGCATGCGAGATACGATGATATTCGAGAGTCTCTAAAGGCGGGTTTTATCACACATGTGCGGCAAGTTGAGAAACATAAGCAAAAGATATGCATTTTATAGATACGCCTCAAACTGAGACCGACTGGACCCTGGGCAGCGACAACAGCAGCTGTTGCTGTCGCTGTTGCTGTTACTGTTGCTGTTGCTTTTGGCTGTTGCCGTTGGCTGTTGGTGTTGCTGAACTGATAGCAGCAAGCAAAATGCATACAACTTTATTTGTGCGCTATGCCGATAAGCATGGAACCACTATATATATAAATATATACACAATCACCAACGCACACTGGCCGCATACTTTTATCACAGTGGTAAAAATACTTGAGAGATATAGACCGAGAGAGAGACAGAGAGCGCATGCTAGCAAGCGATAGGGAATAAGAGAAAAAAGAGCTGAAAATATATGAAGAATTAACAATCTATATTCACTTTATCGCATGAGAGCTGGCAATGCGAATGGCAATGGCAATTGGTTTCCTTGCGACTTCGAAAATGTTGCCGCATGCAATTTTCGCAGCCTCGTCAGCAGCAGCAAAAACGGCAACAACAATTGCAGCAACAGCAGCAACAACTGCAGCAAATGGCAAACAGCAAACGAATAAAAAATAACAATTTGTGTTGGCTTTTTATACATATTTTTTTATATTTTCTTAGATTTTTTTTTATATTTTATTTTTATTTATATTTTTATGCTGTCAGTTGGAGCTGCAACTGGAATTGGACAACCAACTTGGACTTGGGGCATTGCATTTTGTTGTCCATTTCAACGCTTTAAATTCTTGCGGTTGTCGTTACTGCTGCTGTTGCTATTGTTGTTGTTGTTGTTGTTGTTGTTGTTGCTGCAGCAGTTAATTTAATTTCAGCTCATAAATCAAAACTGTGCCGCGCAAAATGTTTGCTTTTGACGCGGCATTTTTGTCGCCAGCTTCACAGCCCAGAGACAATTTTTCGGTCTGAAATTTTTCTTTTTCGTATTTTTTTGTTTTTCGTATTTAGTTGCCGTATAGACAGAGAGGAGGGGCTGCTTTAGACAGCCATCCGGAACTGAACTGAAACAGCAACAGCAAAAGCAAAAGCAAGAGCAACTGAACTGGGGGCTAAAGCTGTTAAGTTAGTCAACTTTACAGCCGCTTGACGTTTGACAAACAATGGCAACAGCAACACCAAAAAGCCACAGCCACAAAGTAGCAACAACATCGAAAAAAAAAAACAAAAAAAATGGAATAACAACAACAACAATGCAGCTTAACTTGGTCAGCTGGTAATACAGAAATTAAAAGCAGCTGCATTTCAGTACAGAGAGACAACGCACATGAAACCAGAGAATTAAGCTGTTCAGCAGATAAACCGAAGAGCGATTAATTTACGGTTCACATTGGAAACTATAGAGCATGTATTTGCTTATTCAAATAATCATTCGAATTCACATATAAAGCTTGTACACTGCCTCAAAAAGTTGGTAGATAAATACAGAATCTTTAACTTACCATACCACATTTTCATCATCATGTAAGTCGCGAATGGTTGTTTCTTCATCACCAATGCTCAACATCATTAGTATCTTAAGGGAAAGCCAAGCCTAAAAAAAATATTTTCAATGAAAATTTTTATAATATATTTTTAAAAAAATACCTTTAAATTTATGTAAAGAAAAATTTGTATGTTTGTATAAAAAATTTCAACATTTCTGTAAGAAAAAACTTTTTAATTAGTGTGAAAAAAATGCTATACTTTTGTGAAGAAAACTTCTAAGATTTAAGTAAAAAATTTAATATTTGTGAATATATTTTATATACATTTTGTTCATAAAAATTTAACATTTTTTTTTTTATCTAGAAAAAATAAATATATTTGTATAATATATGTAAACAAATATTATTTCATTATTGATGTAGAAAGTTAAATTTCTAAAACTTGAAAAAGTTAAGAATGTGTATGATACACTCAAAAAAATTCAAAATTTAAAAAAAAAAATTCCATTTTATTTATATGTTATCTACAAATAAATAAATTTTGTGAATTTCATTAAAATAAAATATAAATAAATTACAAAAAGTCAAAATCTACTCTTTTGGGCCTAGAGAAACAAAGAAATTTCGAAAATTTGAAAATGTTAAGAATGTGTGATATACATTTACGCAGTTGGTAACCAAATAAAGGTCAACATTCGTCACAGCTATAGGCAGTGTGGCCTATTGACACCCACATAAAAAAAGGCATTGATTAAAAGGTGATCTGAGCTCTCACTCTCTCTCACTCGCTTGCTGTCTTTCTCTAGAACTAATTGCATGGCAACAGAGAAGCAATTGATTTGGGTACCTAGCCCAGCCCACATGTGGCATGGCCCAGCCCAAGTATACTATGATGTATGTAGGTATGTGCCCATAGTCAGAGTGAGCCGCAGTTACAGCTTCGGTTTCAGCTTCAGCTTCAGCTTGAGCTTGAAGCGCACTTGAGAGCGTGACAGTAAATAGTAAACTAAATGACAACTACTGGATAGATAGCCAGATAGTTGGGCAGCAAACACACACAAACACACACACACACACACACACATACAGAGACATCAGAAATATTTGCTGGGTGTGTTCTGATGCCAAAATGTTAACCCTATAATGCATAATGGGGCCTAGCAGTCACAATGCTTGTAAAGCTCATAGACAAAATCAAACTTAAATTTAAATTTAAATTCAAATTCAAATTGGAAAAAAAATCTGAATGCTCGATACATAGTCATAGCATAGTCGTTAAATGTTAATCGTTGACACGACCAAAATGCTGACTAAGTCCACTTCCACTTGGTACAATGAGTGGACAGCATGACAGACTCAGAGAGGGAATGGCGGACGACGGATGGCGGATGGCAATGGACGAGGCCGTCGGCAAAGTTCTATAAAAGCAAACACACTGAGAGCCGAGTTTTAAATAAGTAGACGTACTTATGCCACAGTGTGTGCATATATGCTAAACATGCTGACAAGCGTCAATATGTATGGATGCCCTGTAGACGCAGTTATGTAGGGTATATGTTACTCCCCTTAAAACTATAAACCTAGGTGAGTGAAGTTATAATACCCCTTGTCAAAGCTTAGTTAAGGTTTTGTTTGTATTGCAAATGCTCGTTTCCAGTTGCCATTCCATTCCATTCCATTCCATGCCGTTCCAGTCCTGTTTTAGCCCAGCCCCAGCCGAGCCCAGTTTTGAGCTCGATTGCTGACCCATATCAGCACAAAATATGCTAATTACCCATGGGGCCAACTTAGTTGGGCTCGTACACTAGGCAAAATCAGTTTGTCTCTCGTTGAGCGACAGCTTCAAGTCGACGGTCAAGGCTAATGGGTAAAAGTTGTGGCAAAAAAAAAAATAAATACAAAAAAATATAGAAATCTAGAAGTGGTTATAGGCATATTTATATATATATATACATATATAAACTGAACTTTATTGTTCATATTTAGCAATGTGTACATATAGATAGAGTATAGAGTGGCCATAAATCAGCCACGTGCAATATCGATTGTGTGATTCAGTGCAAGCTTGGAATTTGATTCGAAATTCGATTCAAGTTTAGTTAAAGTTAAAGTCGTGCTGCGGCACACGGAGATTTATATGTAATTAACGCTGACGTCAGACACCGCAATTACCGTATACAACATTGCAAGAATCAATTTTCAATCGATTAAGTTTTCGCTAGCCAGTTGTACATGTAACAAGTAAATATACTTGCCTATATATAAATACACACACATATATATATATATATATATATAAACTGCTATTATATACGCTATATGAAATCGAGAGAGCCCCTGGGGCAACTTGCCGGTTGTCACGTCGGAAGTTGACTCAGCAGCAAAATCTTTAGCTATATAGCTATAGCAGAGACATAACCGAACTTAACCGAACTGTGGATAATCATTTCAAACTGATTTGTAATAGAATATGCCCAGGCGCAATTCGTTTGTTACAAAGTGTAGCACGCCCACATGTAAGGCAAACAAATCATTTAACTCATTTGTAATTCATTAAAATGAATTAATATACTGAAAACTGAAAGCTGAAAGCTCAAAGCAACACAACAGCAACAGTTGTGTGTGTGTGTGTGTGTGTGTGAGTGTGTATAGATACATTTGTATCTTTTTGTATCTGGTGTGTCTCGCGTGTTGTATTCATACTATTTCACTGTCGGATTTGGCCAGCCAAAGCTCTGCATTGTTTGGAATCGTCGACTTAAGCCGATTTTCAACTAGACACGAGAACTATATCAGGAAAAATATATATACACATATAACATACTCCATACTATATATACTATATTATAAGTCTGTCTCTCTCTCGTTCGACTATGTATTGTATATGCGGCTAACGGTCTATGCTCTGCATCAATGCCGGCGACATAAGCTTTGATGGATTTTGACATAAATATGAGTTGGAATTTCTAGCCAAGTTTGGTGCACAAAGAGCTTATCAGTCGCCTGGCCATATAAGCGATCACTTCGCATTCGCATTCGCATTCGATCGGTTCAGTTCGGCGGCACTCGTTTTGGTATCGCTTCGTATTGGATCAGATCAAATCGAATCGAATGGCTTGAATTGGCAGCCAAACTGACGACCACTTGGCAGGTCAGAAAATAAAACCACAAGCTTTACGGCTTGCCAAATGGACTTCAGGCTTTAGGCCTGGGCCTGGGCATATGGGCATATGTGGCTTACGGCTTGAACCTAGACTTGGTCTGTCTGTCTCTTAACAATTTATGCTAATCCGTGCGCCATAATTTGCTTTGTTGTACTGCTGCCAGTATATGCCATAGAGCTACAGCTACAGTCAGGCTGAAGAGATTTTTTGGTTTTAAGTTTTTTTTTTTTTTAGCGGGCAGAGCGCGTGTTGCGCATTTTCAAGCAGGCTTTCGCATAGTTGTCGACCAATTTGGGTTAAATGATTAATTTACATAAATATTTTTATGATTTGCCAAAGCGGCAACAACAACAACAACAAGAACAACAGCAACGACAACAAGAACGATAACAACAGTCAAATATCGCTAAAACAAAAACAAAAACTGTTGGCCAGCTGCCAGTCTTATGCAATCAGCTAACAACAAATGTTCGCCCCTTTTTGGCCACGTGCCGCTGTCTCTGACTCTGGCTCTTACTCTGACTGTGCCCTGAAAAGGGAACTAGTTCAAGCAACTGTAAAACGCAATTGGCCAAAGCGCTTCATGCCATTGGTGTCATCAACCTTTTGACAACGTCCTTTTGTCTTTAACCGGACAACCAGATGACAGCCAGCCGGGAAAGGCACAGGATAGATACAGGTACAGACACAGGCACAGGTATATGCACTCAATTCACGATGCTCGCCTCACAATTCGCAATGTTGAGAATGTTCTGAACGTTGCAAATGTTGCAAAAATGGCAATGAACTCAAACCAGGAAGCAAATGTTCCAGCCAGCTATCAACAGGTGTCGGATAGCTATATACCAGATGATATTCTAGCGCTTATCAATGGGCCCCGGCTTGCATTAGCTCTGCAAATTTATGGCAGATCATATCCCTGAATGTATTTGAAGGTATCTTAACCTACTGAGTGCTAAATGCACTTATCTGCCCTGCACGAATAAATCCGAGTGTAAATATTCATTATGAACTTTCAGATGAGTTTTTAATACAGATACAAACAAACATTACAGTATAATATCAAAGCCAAAAGCTTTTGCTAAATATTTTGAATACCTGTATATTTATGAGGGAATATTACAATAAACAAATCCATGAGTAATCTTATAAAATATACAGTTAGTTTAACAATACATCTATGAGTAATCTTATTAAATATCTATTTACTTTTGTATTAGAAAACTTTTTGCATATCTATTATTGTCGTCTATTATATTTATTAACTTGATGCTCTGAGCTTTGACTTGAGTTCTTTTGAGCGAATATTCTCTAGGGACAAGGGACTTTGTGGCTAGCCCCAAAGGTGTTGTAGAGCCCCACCTTGTCGCAAGAAGCCCCGCCCGAATCCAAATGCTTCTGCTGCTGCTGTTGTTGTTGTTGTAGTTGTAGTTGTAGCTGTTGTTGCTGCCAGTTAATCTTCAGTTACTCAACCCTTTTTATGCAAATGCGGCTTTCAAGCAATTTAAAAAAAATACACACAACAAGTCTGTATAAATTTTATACATATGTGAAATATATATATATAGATACACATAAATACCATATATCTAAGTAGATGTATAATATATTTATATACATACATAGTTATATGTATATATATATATATATATATAAGTTCATATGTGAGACTTGTAGATAAATTTGCATATTTCAGTCGTTCATAATCCAAGTCTTTCCTTAAGTTGAAGTCTGGCTCTATCCCTCTCTCTGTCGCTCTGGCTATGACTTGGAACTGGGACTGCGGACTGGGACTACTGCGGGCTAACAGCCAGCAGAAACAACAACACCAACACCACCAAAAAACAACAACAATAATAATAGAGACCCGCGTCACTTTGAGAGGCGTCGAACCATTTGAAATGCCACACCTAACTACAATTTTTTAGTTTTTATATATTTTTTTTTCAACAAGTTTGTTGTTTTTTTTTTTGCGCCTCCTACCAAGTTTGTCGTTTATATTTCTGTATTTTTTTTTAGTTTTTTTTCCATATTGTTAGTTAGTTTTTCTACTCTACCTACTTGAGGTCTGGGGCGGCCTCTTCGACAATTTATGTGGCAGATAGGCGCACGAATAGCGCTACCCTCGTAAGTAATTAGCATTTTTGTCGCGTATTTAATTTGATTTTATTGAATTTCATATAAAATTGTCAACTTGCTGAACCACTTAGATCTATACTTAGCATACCATATAGCGGGGTTTATTTTGTTTAGCCCAAAGCATACAACGGTCTTTCAATGATTCTTAATGTTTCCAGTTTTACTGGACTCCTGCACGTGTAGCCAAAGCGAAATCAAAAACTGAAACTGAAGCTAAAATATAAAAATACTCATAGTTACCAGCATTGAGAGAGTTTTCTTTTAGGCTTTCGATTGTCTTAACTATATGAGCTTTAAGAGCTATAAACCTAAACTAAACACTTTGATATGATGGAGTGCCGTCTGTCGAGATCATCGCGCCTGCTTGTCACACTATATAAAGAAATATATAAAGTATGCGCACAATTTCGTTTTTAATGTTTCATTAATTTTCGTTGCGTTCGATTCTGATCACAATCTATGCAGATTTCCACAATAAAATATACGTTTGCAACACAGGGAAAGATTTTTTTATATCTTTAGCTGCAGCTGCTTGGACTAAGAAGAGTCTCTCTATGTGTGTGTTTTTATATATAGTATGCGGTTTAACATAGACACAAAGCCATACCAATTAATTGTTCAATCAGATAACATTTTACTATGAAGACATTTAAAAAATTGATATTTAAATAAAATAAATTTAAAATAAAATGAAGAAAGAAAGAAAAACACAAAAAAAAAACTGCAAGCTTGATTTGCTGTTGCTGTTGCTATTGCTGTTTTTTGTTGTTGCTGTCTCTTTTTGACTGTGTTTGTTAATTAATTTTATTTATGGCTGGCGTTGTGCTAAACAAAATGAGTTGGCTAATTTGGTAAACCGCTTGGTACTATACTCTGTTGCTGGGCCTGGGAACAGAACACATGTGAATGGAAGGAAGCTGCTATATTCGAATTGAATCTTGAATTTTGAATGTGAAAAGAACAGATTTTGGCCATAAATTTTAAGAGATTAAAGATATACAGCTATTGCGTATAAAGAGAAGATTGAGAATTTGAGAATTTCTAAATCAAAAATGATTTAACTGAAACGTCATCGACGCATTCAACATACAAATCGAATCTTCTTCAAATCGAAGCTTGGCTATGCACTTTATTTCTATGAATAGACAAGTCTCTGCTTAGATTGTAGAGTGTTTGTTAATCGTCTAAACTTTATATATATCATATCATATATTTCTTGGCCATTTTGGCAGTGGTAGTGGCAGTGGCAGTGGCAGCAGCAGAGGCCAGCAAAATATTTGGCATCAGAACGCATTAAATCACCTCAGCGCGTCGCATAGAAACAACATGACAACAAAATGAACACTTCAACAAAATTAGGCAAGCAAGAAATAAACCAAAAAATCAGAAATAAAAAACAACAAAAATTAACAAACTCAAAAAAAAAAAAAAGAGAAGAAAACGAAACGAAATTATAAAATATAAAAACGACAGCGAAACAAACGAAAACATTATTCATTTAAACGTCTATAAAAACTGCGGAAAAAATATGTTCGAATTATATAAAAGAAAAATGAAATATAAAAAACAAACACACATAGTATATATATAATATATGTATAAATATATAGTATTATTCAGAGATATGTATGCAGAATGGACAAGCTGACAAGGGAGTTTATTATTGTTGCGTTTTGTGCTTAAATATATATAAAAATATATACAAAAAAAAAATCAGCTTGAAAAGCAAACTGATTATAAATTATGACGCTGCCAGCTGACTGACAACTGTTTAAGATTCATACATTTATGATTTATGATAGTGTGTGTGCGTTGTGAATGCATGTGAATCTATATATATATGTATAACATGTCCACATAGTTATATCATATATTAATGTATCGAGCATATAGCCTATAACTTGACACATTAAATTCTTCAAATTGGCGCATAATTTTCTCTCTTTTTTCCATCTAACCAATGCTCAAATTAAGTTAGACCCGGGCGAATGTGTGTGTGTTGTGTTGTGTGTGTTTTTGATTGTACACCAACCAACACTTCATCAAAAGCAAAACTTCAAAAAAAAAATTTAGACATCAATCATAAAAAAAATTAGTCATTTGCCTTTGCGTATTTATTTTTTTAGTGGCGTGCTCAAGGCATTCGCCTTGGCATCTTTCCGTTTCGTTGTGTCCAAGTTTGGCAAACTTTAGTCGCAACCCGCGCAAAAAAAAAAGATAAAAAAACACAAACGCATAGCTACATACATACCCTGTACATATAGACAGTCATATGTCATACTATATGGCTCGATAATGTATATTTAATAGACCATTTTTACAAGCTGGCGACAAATGAGACGCTCAAATTATTAGGGTCAAGTTCAAATTGTTTGACATAGCCGAAAAAGAAAAATGATAGAAGCAAAATTATAGATAATATTTGAAATATGTATAAATACTGAGAACAGCTAATGACACGTTCAGAATACTTGATAATTTTGCTTGAAAAAATGAAATGAAGTGTGGCGAAACAACGCAAAAAGTATTATTTATGCCATATTTATTCCATAAAACTAGAAGTATCGAATAAAAGGGCCGCAGCTCGAAGGCACATACATAAATTTGGTATTTTTCATGGCAGTATAATTTTTGGCACTGAATAGTATTTTCAGTACGGCAATTCCATCAAGATCTGTAGTGGAAAGTGGGCTACTTGGCTTCTAATCATGGTCTTGATCTGAACAGTGTTAATATAAACTTTAAAGCTTTTAAAACACAGTGTCTAATACAACATTTTTGCCGACGGCATTTCTTTTGCTATAAAAAAAATATAGTAAATTTTTCAACATTTCCATGTGATAGAAAGTTCAGCAGTGCTGCATTTTCCGAGAAAAATGATGTAAGCTGAAGCACTCAATTAATTATACGCAACATTTTCCATTTACACATATAATTTTTCCCCTAGGACGTGATGTCCCCAGTGTCTAATAACTCTTTAATATTGTGTATTGTGTGTTCTAAAATATTTTTTAATTTTCGCCTAATAATCCAGAGTAATTTTTTATGACACTTTTTATTGAACATGTCGTGTGGTCAAGAGCTTTAGGCCATTTCTCAACTGAAAGCTGTTGAAAAATTCAAGGAAAACTTTTTGCCTGGCGGCCATGGAGTGCAGCTGTTACTGTTATGTTATGATATTTATAATATTATATTCTTTGACTAAACTCATATAAGAAGAAACAATTTCATAAAATTCAAAACGAACGAAAGAAATGAAAAGAGAACGCCTGCTGCAGCTGCTATCGCTGATAAGATAGACAAAGAGAAAAAGAGATAGAAAGCAACTAACAACAAAAAAGAAAAAGTTATATTCGTTTTATTTTAATTCATTTCATTTTGGTATAACTTAAATAATAATCAATGTGATTTATGAGCCAGAGGTCATTGCTGTGCCGTTCATAAATGTTTCGAAATTCACAGTGCCGTATTTTATTTAGCGCATTTGCATGACAAAAACTTGATTTATATATGAAACGAGGCTGCCAAAAAATCAGGAATGCATTGAAAACTGAAAAATACAAATGTATATACATATCCATAAAAAAAAAAAAACAGAATTGCTGCCAAAAATTACAAAACGGATTCATACCATTTTCAGCATTCTATTGTGATGATTATTTGGAAGCTCTTTCAACGTTTTGTATCATTTGTCCCAATCGAACGGACAGTCCATTAAGAATTCAATTCAATTCGATTTAAATTCGAATTCGATTTCGATTTCGATTTCGATTTTTTTTTTTGAGTTGAGTAAATGGGAAATGGTCTATGGGCAATCGGCTAATCGACATGAGTTTGCATTCGCCGCATTTTCTTGCTAATTAAAATGGCCAAATCCATTTAGCCAGACTGGCTGAGAGCGCTCCATGCCAAACTATCATACGGAATTTCAACCAGGGGCTTCCGCGCATTCGCATTTTTTTTTGCTAGGGCCCTAAGCTGATTAGTTAGGGGCAAAACGCTGGCCATTGGCCAATACAAAGTGGTTCAATGAAATGTAATGAATTTGCCCCAAGCACCACAGCTTTCATGACAATGTTATCATATATCAATAAACTACGCTGAGCACAAAGAGAGAGAGATCGAAAGAGAAGGAGAGACCAAAGGCAACAGAAGTGCTCTGAAAATGAATCTGCAACATTGTTGTAAACTGCGTTTAATTGCGGTCAGGCGACGCAAATTAATGAACCATGGCAGCACCACGTACTCATCGATTGGAAAACCAAAGAGCAACACCAAAGAAAATCCTAGAAAAACTGTCGAGCAAGTGACAATTCCATGAACTTGTAACTGCATAAAACTATGAAGTATTTATAGCACAAAAAGATACAAACTAAAAGATATAAAACAATCTATTGATATTTGCATGAAGGTTAAGCCAGCGTTTGTGTATTTTGCTATTAAGACGATATAATTATGTTTTTCCAACGCTCTCGCTTATCTTATCAGTCTGCAGTAGCCACTCAAGTGCTGCCTTGGCTATGGATTCTAGATTTATATTGCTCCTACGATAGCTATATTAAAAATGTATTATATCTGCCTATACAAATGTATATAGTATAGTGTTTTATTTCAGAGAAACTTTAAAGTATTTTCTGCAGTATTTTTCTGCTTTTATTGTGTTGCAGTGATAAGCGTATATGGTAGTTTTATAAGCCCAATAATTGCACACAGTTTTAGACTGGTTGCACTGCCAAATGATATTACCAACAACCTCTTGACTGATTTCCCTTTTCCGGCATAGTCATACATATATGACATACTGTATTATCTAGAGCTGAGGTCCGCTTATTAACACTTGATAGATTGCTGACTTTGTGCGGGACTGTTGGTGAGGGGCTCGGCGGGGGGCAATGCTATTTGCACATTACTTTTCGTTTTAACAACACCCAAAACATTTAAGCCAAAATAAACATGTCGAGCGTCATAAAAACAGAACGAACACGGACATGGACATGCATACATACATACATACATACATGTATAGGTACATAGAGGTGGAACCCGAATTTGAACTGGAACTGGGAATGAGTATGTGAATGGGAATGGGTATGCGATTGGGAATGGGAATGCGAATGCGAATGGGCATGGGCATGGCTTTGGGTATAAGTGATCGAGTACTACGCAGAAATTTGCAATTCGCGCATGTTTCATATTTTTAGTGCGCCTGCATGTTTTACTTGTTGTTTTGTTTGTATTTGTGTTTGTGTTTGTGTTATTCGTGTTTGTGTTTGTGTTTGTGCTTGTGTTTTGGGATAGTGTTGGTGTTGGTGATGTTTGTATTTGTATTTGTATTTGTGTTGTTCTACTCTTCTGTTGTGTTGTGTTGCTGCTGTCGTCATCATAATGTGTGCATTACTGCAACCATTGTTGCTGTTGCTGTTGCAGTTGTTGCTGTTGTTATTGCTTTTGTTCTAGTTGTTGCTGTTGCTGTTGCTGTTACTCTTGTCATGCTTCGTTTTGCCCATGGCTCTTGTGGTTTAAGTTCACTGTTCGCGCAATTTTCAAATCAATTTTGTTTACTTTTTATGCACACGACAACAACAGCAACAACTGCAACAATTGCAACGACAATAGCAACATGAGCAACATGAACAACAACAGCAAAAGCAAATGCGACACACGCATAGCCACTTTTCGCCCCAAACTGTCTGAATGTCTATGAGCCAAGCGTGTTGGCCGCCTCTCCCTCTCTCTCTCTCTCTGTCTATCTCCCATTCTCTTTCTCTTTCTCTCTTACCCAGTGCCTTGTGTTTAACAACATTTTTATGGTTTGGCACACACCCTAAGCTAAAAGACAACAACAAATGTTTGGAAAAAGTGCATTGGTAAGCAACAGAACAGCACAAAGAGTGCAACAGAGACAGGAGAGAGAAAGTAAGTATGAAATAAGCACAGAAAGAATGAGAGAGAGAGAGAGAGCGAGAGAGAGAGAGAGCGAGAGAGAGAATGAAAAAGAGTGAAAGAGAATAAACTAGAGACTCTGACAGACATGCAAACAGGCAGCAGAAGACAACAGACAACAGACAGGAGACAGCATACCTGCAGCTTTAGCTCGTGCAAGTATATATACTATATAAGTATGTATCTATAGCTGAGCGTTCAGTTCTGTAACTGTAAATTATACATTTCATAATATTCGCTACATATTTCATGATAATCGCATGTAATTGCGTTTTATCTACACCTTTCATCCGGACATGTGAGCAAACGCAAACATCGCCAAAAAAAAAAACAAAACAAAAATAAACATCGCCCCTTCATCAACTGCAACTGCAACTGCAACCCTTTCCAATAAAAAAAAGAGTAAAATAAAGAAAAGGCATATCAACTGAGTGACCACAGTGAGCAGAAGTATATACGATAGTGCCTAATACCCTGTGTAAGTGCAAGTTGTATTTTTTTTTTTGGTCAGGGCGCGCTTCAATGGGCTTTTTGGACATGGCCATGGCGATTTGCAGTCAGCGATAGCAAATTATGCGAACAAACGGTAAATTTTCATTCTTTATTTTACAAATAATGCAACGTTTGGTTACAACAAAAGCCAATACACACACAGAGGCATGTACACACACACGAATTTGGCCACTTGCCTTAGCATTGAGTTGCAGTGAACGCAGTAGAGCAACGCGGCAACCCCTCGACTTGTAAATTGCATTAAAATGTGGCGACGGCCAGCTAATGCATTTTTCACAACATGCACAACACCTGTATGTGTTTGTGTGTGTGTGTGTGTGTTTCATTTTATGTGTGTGCGTGTGTGTGTACGCTGTTGTGATAACAACTCACGCGATTATCAATTTGACACCCAAACATTGTGTCGTTCATTGGCCGATGGTCGCTGACTCGCCCCAGTGAGTGACTGTGCGAAACACAGTGACGTCGGCACAAAATTTTGCAAGGGGGGTCGCTGTCGATGTTATACTCAAGAAAATGATGTAACCAAAGCTACTCATTGATCTAGAATTTAAAACAAGCTACTAAAAATTATGTATGAATAATGAGAGTTTGCTTGCAGTGTTGCAAAATAAATAAATTTAATAAAATAAAAATAAATAAATAAAAAAATAAAGAAAACAAAATTTTAAAAAATTGTATATATATAAAAAAATTAAAAATTAAATAAACGGTAAAATATAATATATAATTAATTATTCTTTAGAATATTATATACTACGAAATGCTTATTTAACTTGGATTTTCTCTAAAGTTCCCCCATTGGAGGCGCGCTGCTGTTTCTTATAACTGGCGAGCTGATCACGACATCGGGCTAACGACAACATTAACAAGAACAGCACAAACAACAACAACAAGAACTGCAACAGCAACAGCAACAACAGCCATTGCAGCAACATAGTTGTCGGCGTGTTGACTACCGCAGAACAGCAGCAACACCAACAACACCAACAACAGCAACAACACCAACAACAGCAACAGTAGCAGTAGATGGGAAAACGCTGGCGGGGATTAGGCAAATTTTGTGCATTCAAGTATTATTATTGTATAGGTAGCTGTAAGTCTACAGAGGTAGGGGTGGTGCATTAATGCTTGTTGTTAATATAGCTATTATGCACTGCGCAAAATGAATGTCTTATAGGGCATGTACGACTAGCTGAGTTGCAGCTAAAAATAACCATGCACTGTCCGTTTTAATTGCAGGCTTTATACGTCATTTCCGTGCAAATGAACAAGGTCAATTTTCTTGTTTTTTGTTCTTTTTGGTTGTAATACTTTAATTACCCATAATGGACAAGTTTAGTCATATCCGCCGATTTCTTCCAATTGGGTGATAATGAGCGTGAAGTTGTTTATAACCGACATAGATACATACATATGTTCAGAGTGTTATAAATAAATCGAAATGAAATTGTTATTGAATCATTTGGGCTTATTCACTGCAGAAAATTTCATCATTTCTCTCGTCATTTAAATTTGTTTTTTATATGTTTTTAATGTTTGTACATTTTGTCAATTTTCGCTTGAAATTTATGTGTGAATCTTATTAAGATTCTTAGAATAGTATGTTATATAGTATAAACGATATATATACATAAATTTATATGTATATTTATGCGCATTTAAGTATTTATAGTAGTCCACTGTGTGGCTTATCAACGTTTCGAAAATGATTTTGAAATATATATATATATAAATATATATATTATAAATTAAATATACCGCATGCGGTGTTGCTTATCATCAAGAAAAAATACCATCAGTATTTTTTTTGTTGATTTTTTTTTTGTGAATACTTTTTGGAAAGCCAGTTGGTTGAAAGGAAAGACAAAAGCTACTAATTAGAATGATGGATTATGTACATTTCTTATCTCACCTCGACTAATATACACGTAGCACTGTGTAGACCCAAACTCTGTCAGTGTAATTATCCAATATATCTGAGTTTTCGAAGATTTGGAAAAAAAAAGAAGGCGCAACTTGACCAGCGACAAGTCGACATCGACAACTTTTACTCATCTGCATAATTTGGTGAAGATTTGTTAAAAGCATTTTCAACGCTTTCAATAGAAAATGTACCAAGCGACAGATACATCTGCAACAATAACAATAACAACATCAACGTCAGCAACAGCAACACTAACAACAGCAGCAACAGCAACACTAGCAACAGCAGCAACAGCAACACCAGCAACAGCAGCAGCAGGTTTAATTATGCTGTCACAGAGGCCTTAAAAAGACTTTCATCTTTCACCAGCAGTCAGCATACATAAATATATATATATATTTTTTTTTTGTTACAAACATATAAATTAGACCAAGCGGACAAGCAACAAACATTTCAAAACCAGAAAAGAAGAAGTGTATATGGAAAAGAGCAGAAAAAACTTGTAATATACTTTTAATCGCTTAATTACATGCAACATGACAGCTTGACGGACAGACGGACAGAAGATCGGACGGATAATGCAGCAGCTATGTTCGAGTGCCATTCAAATGCATTTTTCAACACGAACTTTTGGTGGCAACCTTTGTCTTCATCGGCGACAGCAAAACTTTTGTCAGCTGCAGCTTTTGCGCTCTACTATTTCTTTGCCTCTGCATCTGCCTCTTCCTCTACTCTACCTCTGCTCTTCCTCTGCCCATGCATCTGCTCTTCGTCTTCTCTTCCTCTGCTCTTCCCTCTGTCACTACTCCCGCATTCCCTGCTGATTCTGCTGCACTCCTGCTGCTCTTCTTCTAGCGGTTTTGAGCATTGACTAATGACTCAAAGCATCAGTAAATCGATTTGAAGGCGTTGCCCAGCCGTTGGCTATGAATGTCAATGTGAATTAAATTCAGTTTTTTTTTTTATTTTTATGGTTTTGGTATACATTCATAAATGCATATTCGTTTTGTGTGTGCAATGAGTGCTGGCAATTCATTTTAAATAATTGAATGCGAGAGGTTGACCATAAAGGATTAAGTCTGGGCAAGCGATTTGCGCAGGCGCTTACAGCTGATGGCATTTATTGTGTATGAAAGTGATGTATGCACAACTAACAAATACCCTACAGAATGTGAATGCAAATAATTTAAAATATTCATATGGCATTCAATTAAATCTATTCTCCATTTTCTGCTATCAAAATTCTTCGGCTTTCTGCTGCCACTTGGAATGGTTAGTATACTCATTTGGCCTTGCCTACAGGGTATGTATAAATGTATATGCATAGTATATAAATGAAATATAATAAAAAATGCAGAAAAAGCAGAAAAACAAAAGGCGGCCATGCTGCGGCCAACCGCAGAGTTATTATTTAAATGTGCATTACACACACACAGAAATTAACACACAGATGCCTCTTAGCAGCAAAGAATATATATATATATATATATACATGTACAACAAAAAAATGAAATAAAAATAAAAAATCGACAGTTGGCTGTTGGCTGTTGGTTATTCCCATTCCCAGTAGCAGTCACAGCCGCTGTCATAGTCCTATACCCATACCCTATACCGATTCCCATTCCCATTTCCCATTTCCAGTGCTCGCCCAAGCAGAGTCCCAGTCTCATACGACATGTTGTCATCGTCATCAACCCTTTTTTTTTTAGTGGTGTCCTGGCTGCGGCGGCGTCATAATTAATAAGAGAAATCCCTTTTCAATTTGACGGAGTGCATTTGTCATTGCATTTAATTTGCAGAAGTACGCCAAGTACCGCAAGACGCGGAGCATAGGAAGTCCGGAAGTTGCCGCTGTTTGCTGCTGATGTTGCTGCTGCTGATGTTGCTTCTGCTGCTGCTGCTGTTGCTGCTGTTGCTGCTGTCGAGTGCGGTTGGTGCCCGGGTCGCGCGCTTCTGCGTCTGGTGTCAAGTAGGGGCTGTCCTGTAACCGTTTTGCTGTTCACACGAAACATATTTAAATGCATAGCGCTTGAGTAGGCAGAGCGCAATGAAAGACACACAGTCAAACGGACAGACAGTCAAACGGACAGACAGACAGACAGAGAGACAGACACACAGAGAAAGCCATTAAAAAGGGAAAGAGTTAAAGAATATCGGCAATGAAATGCGTTAATTGATTTTTATACACTTTTTTTGTTTCCTTTATAGTATTTTCGACTGTTCCGAGAGGGGGTCAAACAGTTGGCTAATAGCATACAAGCCTGGCCAAAAAGGCCTTAATGTAATAAGCCTTCAAATGACATCGAGTCGATTCAATTAAAATATGTATAAATTCACTGACAATTTAAGTATTTTTCCTTTATACAGATAATGTAAATATTGTGACAGGAATAAAGAAGCTTCAAATAAATGCATAAATGAAAGTTATATGGCATAACTAAAACAGATAACGTTCTTAATCAAGCCAAAGATTTTTGAATTATAAAACATATATTTCTTTGCATTTCCTTTAGAAACAAATAGGAAAACTTTATATGATCCACCTTAAAGATATATTTCATTCGCTAGAATTTCAAAATTTATGACAATTTATGACCTTCAAGATTATTATAGATAAAAATTGCATAACATTTGAATGTTTTATTTCTAAAAGCCCGCCATTGTTTACAAGTCGAAGCCCAGTTAGTAATGCCAGCATTTATTTATCAAAGAGCATCATTTGTGGGACAATTAGTAGCTCATTTTAGTTGCTCTTTGAACTGCTAATTTGCTTGCACTTCATGCATAGGCCTAAAGCCTTCAAAACAGCTCAATGCTGCATTGGCCCAAGGGCAATGCCAATCAGTATAGACCCCAGACAACACCCAGAGATCAGCAGAGCTGCTGAGCTCCTTTTCCAGCCCGCCCACAATCGATGCGGGCCGTGTTTGGTTAGACTGCTCGGCGGAAACGGATGCAGTCAGTTGAGAAGTCGTTGCCCACTGTACAGGTACACAGATGTATGGGTGTGTGTGTGTGTCCATGTATGTACATAGCCACACATATTTGTGTATGTGTCGACGTGTCTCAGTGGACCATGTTGTTTGTATTTTAAATTGGCAGCGCGCGCTTAGCACATCCGCCAGTGCGAAACGAGCAGCCAGCAAAAGAGAGCCCAAGCAATGCGATTCGATGCCATGCGATGCAATGTGATGCATATGCGGATGTGTCGATGCGCATGTAGAGGCTGGCTGTGAGTAGAGTATGAGGTCCATGAATCGCGCTTACGGGCCAATAATTGATTGCCATACCGTTAGGCAGCTGCAAACGGCAAAACTGCAAAACGGCGAATGGCAAACGACAAGCTGTAGCTATAGATATACCTGTAGCTGTATTTGTAGCTATAGCTGTAAGCTGTAAGCTGTAAGCGCACAAATGGCAGCAGGTGAGCGTATTGAACCGTTCCCATTCCCCTTGGACAACGTCGACCACTTTGCACAGATGAGATTTTCAATTTGGCTAGGGCCGCCCCGAATGTTTGCGTATTAAATTTGCATGGAAATCTGTCTATATTGACCGAGAATGGCCAATGCAAATGTTTGCTAGGCCAAATGAATGGCCGAGTACCAAAGCCACCAGCGGCAAATGCTACTGCTGCTGTTGCTTCTGGTCAGTCATCCACTAGCGGCCATTGCACCCGGCAATCGCCATGGCAAAGTTCGATTCCAATGATGATGTCTCTTTGGGCATTTTTAATACGCGTTTGCTTTTGCGTTTGCCAAATGTTATCAGTGCAATGACAGCGGCTTACGCCACAGTAACAAACGATACCCCATTCCAGCACCCACCCCTCAAAGTGCCCGCTCCCTATGCCACCATGCAGCAGTTGCAGCTTCAGTCCATTGGCCCAAGCCCCAGCGCTCGTTTGTTATCGATGAGCCTACGCTATCAGCTTGTGGTACAGTTGAGTCCATGCCCATGCGTATGAGTGTGAGTACACCCATGCCCACACTCATACTCATACTCACACTCGCAAATCACACTCACACTCACACTCACACTAACACTCGCAATCACACTCACACTCACATTCATGCCCTTGCCCATGCCCATGCTCTTTATTGTGACTGTGTTCTGCACTTAGAATGAATGCAAAAGCAAACATTTTACTTGAGTAACGTTTGTTGTATTTTCATTAGCTTTTTTTCTGTTTTTGTTTTTTTTTCTTTTAGGTTTTTTATTCACTTCTCTGTTGATAAAAAGCCAGAGCAATGTGTGCATGTATGAATGTGTCTGATGGAGCTGTGAACAGAGCGGACTCTGATAGAGAAGAGCGAGAGCGAATGGACTGAGTGAAAACAGTGGACAGTAGGCAGTGGACAGTGGACATTGGACAGTGGACATTGGACAGTGGACAGTGGATATTGGACAGTGGACAGTGGATATTGGACAGTGGACAGTGGACCATCAGACAGTTGACTGTCATGTCATCAGGCATCAGACAGTGCACAAACAGTTTCAAATTGATTATTTACAGCTGCAAATTCAAATGAAGTCATTGCCCAAAAATCCGTCTACAGTTGTTAACGAAAATCCATTTGGATTCGCTGGAACTGAATAGGCCAAGTTTAGGATTGTGACAGTAGACTTGATACTTAATTTCATGAAAATCATTTAGTATTCGATTCCAAATCCACCCTTACACTACTGCTATTCTATTTTTTTCGAACTCTACACATATTCATTGTAAATGTATATGTATTATACATTAACTTACTAACAATTAACTTCAATATTCTTAATTATTGACTTATACATTTACATTTTCTTTGTTTGTTAATTACAAATATTCGAATAGTCAAAATTCTAAACACAAATAACAAACATGTGGATATTTCGAGTACGATACGATGTGGCTAACTTCTATTCTACGGAAATTAAGAACTGGGCACACGAGCCAAAGCGCTGGGAGAGTCTGGGCAAGGGAATCGTCGGAATACTCACCAATTTGCCAAAACGAAATGTGAGTGATAGCGTTATAAAATGATATATCAATAATATAATAATTCTCTCGCTTCAGAATTGTCAGCCAGAATTTGTGCGGCTTTATGCAAGTGCACCCAGTTTTTTGTAAAAACTACAAATTTATGGAACTTCAAGCCTCAAAAATGCCAACGTATTACATCAATTATTTTAATGAAAAAATTAAAAAAACAAAACCAATACAATTTATTTTAAGGTTTTCCTAATTTTGATATACAATACAATATGCAAGTAACTATCATAAATAAGTAAAACAATATCAAAGGCAAATCCAGCCTAGAGTAACAAAAAAAATGCTGCATATAAAATTTATCAAAAATAAAAAAAAAATTGTAATAAATTTAGAGAATTATAAACTATGCATTCTACTGATGAGAAAGAGTATACAGCTTACAATGTGATTTTCACTAGGCTATTTATATAATCTATTGTAATAATTTGACAGTTGTTAGATGTGATATTTGAGTTACAGCTGCCGCTGCTGCTACTGCTGCTGCTGCTGCTGCTGCTGCTGCTGCTGCTGCTGCTTGTTTGTCTTATCTGTGAGCAAGTTGTTTAATCTGTAGACTCTTTGCAGCTGACTGCAATTAAACAATAGAAGTCGCTTCCTCATTGACCCCACAATATGAACCGCAACACGTGCTTATCAATTTTGCGCTGCTTCATTGTTCGTGACACATATTCACAATTAGCACAAGGAGTGCTGGGATCGGGTAATGGAGCTGAGCTGAGCTGGGCGGGGGGGTGGATATGGATGCAATGCGCATAAACACAATATTTATACAATTCAATTTCTATTTATTTAAATTGATGACTTAATGGCAAACTAAAATGATTTCATTGCAGCCAACAACAATTGCAGTCATTAAACAAAACTAACAATGCCAACAACAACAACAGCAACAACAACCATAACAACAACACACTCAACCGAACAACAACAACAACAATTGCAGGCAATCTGGCTTTATCCTATCAAATCATTATTTCTCACACTTGAATCGCATTTGGCCATTGAGCCAACAATAGCAGCAATAATTGTATGGATGGCACAAACATATTCCATTGGCCATTGCCATCAACTGCCACTAAGAGCCAACAACAACAACAACAACAAAAACAAAATGAACTAAAACAAAGCACAAAATAAACAAAAACAAGTCAACAATAAATCAACAATGAAATTTGTTTTCGGTAAATGCATCAAATGCAATTGCCTTAATTTTGCGTCATATGCGATATGATATTTTGTAGCCACAACAGAGAACAGATAAACACAAAATACAAACACATACTCACACACACTAACACACACACACTCACACTCTCGAACACACTCATACATCTGAGCATGCATGTGCATGTCCATAATTTTCATAGACGCACTTATGAATGGCATATTTATGGCATAACATTTACACTGTAATCCAAGTAAATTGTTTCAAAATTCATTTGCATACATTTTTCCATTTCAACTAAATTTCACTAATCAAACATTTCATTTTCTAAATTATTGTGCCAAAAAAATAAGCTAATTGCACTAGAAGAAGCACAAATTATAATCACAAGGACTTATTACAAGAGGAGAAATTTTTAAAACTTTAAACCAAGTCTTAGAACACATAGAGAATTAAGAGTATAATATAAAAGAATTATAGCATATGTTGCCTTTGCTAAGGTCGATTTATTTGGTTACAGTAAAAGAATTAATTTTGTTTAAAAAGTTTAGCCACTTAATTTGTTTAATCAAAAACTTAATAAACTCACAAATTGCGTTAACTAGTGCAATTTGTACGAAAATATTTCTAAATTTAGCATTATAACCGCACAATTTTGCGATGAGCAATTAAATTCTGCGTGTGCAAGTGCAAAAACGTTGAACATAGCAACAGGGAGAGGGGCGTGGCTGGGGCGGGGGCGGGAGCGGCAGGAGGGGAAACAAAAATACAACATAAATGAGGCAACCCACTGTGCATTCCCCACTTGCAGCCCTTAAGGGGTTTAAAACGAAAAGGCAACAACAATTTACAACAGAGAGAAGAGAGTGAGATACAGAGAGAAAGAGAGCGAAAGAGAGAGAGAGAGAGAGAGAGAGTGAGTGAGAGTGAGAGAGGCGATGACTGGCTAAACGGACAATTGGACGGAAGGGCGCAATTCAATTACATGTTTGTGGCAGGCCGCAGTGCTCAATAATGCAGTTAATATTGATGCCAGGCGTAGCATCAACATTGGATGGCCATGATGGAGCTGCATCTGTGGATGAGTGCGGGTAGGGTTTCATGGTCCATAATGCGGCGTGGGAGTCGGCTAAAGTTTGACAAGCTTGATGAAATGGCCGTATGGCAACTCAGTAACAGTGCTTGCCCCTGTGTGTGTTTGTCTATTTGTCTGTCTGTCTGTCTGCCACACGGTCTGCTGCATCTAATTCAATTTTCAAAAGCCAAAATTCTGTTGACCAAACTGCGTTGATGCGCTCCTGGCCGGAAGGGGTTGACTCACTTGCCAAGGCCAGTGAGAGAGACCAAAGTGTTTATAAGTTTTTAGCCAATGTTGTTATTGTTGAATTTGTTAATGTTGCTGTTGCTGTTTTTGCTGTTGTTGCTGTTGTTGCTGTTGCTACTGCTGTTGTGGCTGCTGCGGCTCTGCCTGTGTCCATGTTGTGGTCCAAAATGGAATTTTGTTAGCTAATTGAATTTCAGTTGCAACTCATTTACCATGCACAACCAAAGCCAGACTCAACTGAGCTAATGCTGAGGAAAAGTTGTTGCTGTTACTGTTGTTGTTGCTGTTGTTGTTGCTGTTGTTGTTGCTGTTGTTGTTGCTGTTGTTGTTGCTGTTGTTGTTGCTGTTGTTGCTGAGGTGGAGTAGGTGTTGCTGGGGCTTGGCTTTTGGGCATTTAATTGCTGTTTAAATTTGACCAGCAAAAACAACAACAGCAAACACAAAAGAGTCATGCATGGCCATCTTCATTATCATTGTTGTTGTTGTTTTTGCCGTTGTTGCTATTGCTGCTAATGTTATGAAAACAACATGTCTATTTGCATTTGTTTCTGTTCTACTGTAATAACCGAAAATGTTAAGTTCTAGTCCATAATATAATTCTGTTATGGGAATACAACGAAGAGAAGATAAGTTGAGCAACAGTGAGGAGCAGTAGAGTATTTATGTAATGTAAAGAGAGCGCTGTTAAGTTAACAGAAAACCAAAGGAAAGCTGTTATATAGCTTTAACAGCGCCTTAACATAACATTTTAACATAACATAACATTTTACAGCGACGAGTTGTTTATCGTTTTCTGTTTTCTTTTGTTTTTGTACTCAGTGAATCTGAGAGAATCAATAGGAAAGAGTGAAGAGGAAAGCATCAAAGAAAGACAATGAAAAGGAGAGCATAATAAGGTGAGTTCGTCTATTTCATTATCATTATTCTTATCTCTTCTTTTCTCGATTTTAGATATTTTGTTAAAAGATTGGACAGTACCCTAGGCAGAATTAAAAAAGGATTGTATACATCTTAATTAATTAAATGACAGATTATATCAATGATGGTAAAATATATTTTTCAAACGGTATATGCAAATGCTTAAGTCTATTACTAAGTAATTTGTTCATTTAAATGTCAACGCACTTTATTGCAGTGCGTATGGTAATATGATCATATGATTTGAAATAAAATTTAAATATCATGCGATCAAATAAAATAAATTTGTATGGTCTGTATATATGTACATAGAAATTTGAATGTGCGCATAGAGCTTAAGCTTGTGTTCTTGGCGTTGTTATGCCCAAAAGCAAAAAACACTAAAAAAATACAACAAATACAAAAAATACAACAAAATAAAATAAAACAAAAAATAAATAGAAAAATGGAAAAAATTGATTTAAATACGCGTGACATGCGCCTGACTTTTGCACTCGACGCGCGCCGCCAAAAAATCGAAAGCAACAAACGCCACACGAGGGCAAATCCACAGTCCGCCCGCTACCCTACCCAATCTTATATATATATATATTTATTTATATGTATATCTGCATATATGTATATCTGCATATATGTATATCTGCATATATGTATACCTGCATATATGTATATACATATACGTATACATAGAACACACAACATACGATATACACGCGGATTTAGTCAGTCATCAGAGCTTGGTTCGCCCTCTTTTGGTTTTAAGTTTTCAGTTTTGTTGTTGATGTTGCTGCTGTTGTTGTTGCTGTTGTTGCTGTTGCTGTTATTGTTGTGCGCACTCCCGAGTATCGTGTGATTATTTTGGTTTTATATTATTTTTTTCTCTTTATTTTTATATATATATATTTTTTGCTTTATTTAACATTAGTTGTGCGATGTTGTTGTTGGTGTTGTTGGTGTTGTTGCTGCTGTTGTTGGGCTCGCGCTGTGCGAGTGATTCATGCTGTGATTTCCTGCACAGCCTCAAAACGCGGCTCTGGCCAACAACAAACAGCAAAAGCAAACTTGACGTGACTATGACATGACGCGGCTATTGTTGTCGTTGTTGTTGTTGTTGTTGTTGTTGCTGCTAGTAGATGTTGCTGTTCGCTTGGGCATTATTATGTGCAATTGCCCGTTTGCTATTGCTGCTGCTGCTGCTGCTGGCCGTTCTAGTTGCTATTGCTATTGCTTTTGCTGATTGCCATTGTCTGCCGAAAAAGCAGCAGAAAAATAAATGTATAAAAAAGCGGCACAGCTTCGTCCGCTTTCAGCTGCAGCAGCAACAGAAACAACAAAAACTACAACCACAACAACAGCAACAACATCTATGTCTCTGTCTGATTGTGTTGCTCGCTTTGATTGAAGCCTTTCACTCCATGCAAGGCAATTGTCGTGGCTGCAGTTGCTGCAGTTGTTGTGATTGCAGTTGCAGTTGCAGTTGCAGTTGTCTGCTTTTCGTTTTGTAGTTTTATTATTGAAATTACCAGCAGCAACAGCAGCAGCAGAAATAACAGCATCAGTTCTTTAGCTACTAAACATAACTTAACGTCTATGAAACAATTAACAAAATGGACTAGCAGCAGCAGCAGCAACAACGGCAGCAACATCGTCAGCAAGAACAGAAATTGATGTCAATATAATGGCAAAATAATGGCATAGTTTCTCAGTCTGTCTCTCAGAACTTGAAGCTATTGATGACGCTGATTGCGGACTGGCAGCAACACGTTGCAGTTGCAGTTGTTGCTGTTGCTGTTGTTGTTGACGTTTCAAAATGATTGCTACGAATTACACACATACACACACACCACAACCTGCAACCTGCAACCTTTCATAAAAACAATGCAATGCTGACAACGAATCAATGTAACTACCACACGCTGCCACAGCATCGAGAGCTGCTCCAAAGCGGCAGTTAGCAAAAACACAAAATAACAAAAATTCAACAAAAACAACAAAAAGAAGAAGCAAAAAAGAGAGAGAAAAAACAGAAATACACAGAAAAGCACAGAAAAACAGACGGCGCATTAAACATGCATCCTGTCTGTGCCAAGGTTGCTGCCGGCTCAGTTGCTCAGCTCTAGCCGCTCTGTGCCACACTAGCACACACACACACACACACATAAACACAGACTCCAGCTTCAGCTTCAGCTTCAGATACAGCTTCAGCGTCAGTTTCAGCCTTAGTCTCAGCCAAGAGTTGCAGCAGTCACAGTTGCAGCAGCCTGGTTGGCCTAGCCACCAACGCCGACGCGAAGAAGCAGGTGTTACCAACAATTACTTTGCACACGGCTGGCTGACTGTCTGACTGCCTGCTCCCTCACAGATGAAGACAAAATAACAACAAAAACTACAAAAAATAAAAGGAAAAACAATAAAAAAAAGAACAGCTAACCATGTTGTTGCTGCTGCTGTTGTAGCTGCAACGACAGTTGTTGTTTACAACTAGACGACGACTACGATGCTTTTATAGAGGAGACCCAGACCAAGACTGGGAATGGAACTGAGAGACTGAGACTGAAGCTGAGACTGGGTCTACTACATATCTGGCGGATGCTGGCGCATATTAAGCGCAAACTATTAAAAATAAATCATGACACAGTATCAAGATCAACAGCAACCTCAGACTCGGATGTGCATGTTGCTGGTTTGCTGGTTGCTGGTGGTTCGCTTTAGTTGTTGCTGTTGCTGTTGCTGTTGTTCGAGTGGCAGCCGTGGCATGAAAAACAAGCGCCGTGTGGCGCTTTGCATGCAGCAGCCAGAACTGACCAGCCAAACCCGAGGAGTAGGAGTAGGAGTAGGAGTAGGAGTTGCCAATAATGTCATTGTGTTGCAATTGCAACTACCATGCAGCAACAGCAGCAACAGCAACTATGTGGAGCAGTTGTTAAGGACAAACAAAGGGACAAATGATTGCTGCTGCCTATGGGCAACATGTGGCATGTTTCGTGTAGATAACTAAACAGATATTGCATACGGCAGCAGCTGAGCTTAAGGCTACTTAAAACTTTAATCACTGTTGCCACATGTTGCTGCTGTGCACTAGCTGCTGTTGGTTGGTTGTAGTTGCTTCTATGTCTACGCAGCATTGTTAGCATGTTGCTAGCAAATACTAAAGATAGCTTTTAGTGATTGCTATATAGATTTTAATTATTTGAGCGTTGTAAAACCATATAAGTAACAACATGTTATGCTGTTATGTTGCTGCTGCTGCTGCTGGCTGCTGGCTGCCTGTTGCTGGTTGCTGGTTGCCTGTTGCTGCTGTTACAATCAGCGCACCCGCAGCTGTTTGTGGCTCATTATGAGTGGTTGTATATTTTTATTTTTTCTAATGGCCAACATACCCCAGTCGGATATTAGTGTCACATTTAACAGTTTTGGCTGCCAGCAACATGTTGCAGTTGCATATCCGGCTGCTGGCAACAGTAACTACAACAACAACAATAACAACGGCGGCATTTAACTGCCAAATCAGCGTTACTTATTGCCAATACGTAGCATGTTGCCAGCAACAACAATTGTTAAAAGTTGCAGCCGTGCAACAGCAACAGCAACAGCAAACGGCAGCAACAGCAGCAACATGCAACAAGCCTGCTACCGTAGTCGTGGCTTGGACATTTTTAGCTGGACACAACAAAGAATTTATGGTTTCCCTATTACGGCTTTGACATGTATTGGTAGAATTATTTTTAGATTTATTGATTAAGCGCGCTCGTCGCGTTCCAGGCATAGTCAAAGGCAATTCTAGTTGTTGCTGTTGCCGGTGTACAGAGTTGCAGTTGGTGGTTGTGGTGGTGGTGGTGCTGCTGCTGCTGTTGCTGCCTGTAATCGCTTGGCTCTATTAAAAAACAACAGAACGTTTATGCCTTGTGGCGCTCGCGACGGATGTGTGGGCCGCTGTGGCACCTGTGCAACACTGAACACCACATCAACAGCAACATTATTTCAGCTAGTTCTTGTTACTGCTGCTGCTGCTGTTGTTACTGTTGTTGCTGTTGTCGCTACCATTGTTGCTGTTGTTGTCGTGCATGTCCACGCAGATGCGTGGTTGCTACCGTGAGCCATTTACTCTTGCAACTTGCATATGCTGTCAGTCTTGTACCATGGGCAGCTGATGAGCTGCAGCTCTATAACTAAACGAGCAGTGGGAAAATACAAGTAGAACAGGGGCAACATCAACAACATCAGCAACATCAGCAACAGCAGCAGTAGAAGTACAAGTGGAAGTGGCAGCAAGGACTGGTTGCAGTTGCAGTTGGTGGAGAAAAACAAATTTTTGTATTTTTTTTTTTTTACATTGATAAGCAAAGCAAAGATCTTATATTTAGCCAGGGACAGTTAATGTCCAACAAAGAGCTTTACAAAGTTTTACGATCTCAATTAAATGTCAAATGAAATGCCAGAAAATTGCTATTTATGCGACAGCCAGATGGACAGAGAAACGGACAAACAGACACACAGACAGATGGACAGACATATAGACAGAAAGACATATACATAGATAGACAGACAATTTCCCATCCAAGGCAAACCGACAACAAGCGAACGATAATTTCTAGGCAAATAAAATCAAATACGAATACAGTAGGCCATTGAACGATCATAGAGAAAGAGAGAGACAGACAGAGAGAAAGGAAGACGGAGAGAAAGGAAGAGAGAGAGAGAAAGAGAGAGAGAGAGAGACGTACGTATGTATATATGTTTTTTATAGCGCATGCATGTGCGTAGTAGTTTAATATCACATTTTGATCATGACAATTTCTTTGCCATGTTTATGCAACTCGCTGCATTCAATTGACAATCGTCGACGCGGCTCTGAAATTCGATATTTATGCAGCAGGTTTTGCATTTTAGCATTTTTATGCTTATCAAAATTGCTGAGGCCATATTAAGTTACACGCAGGTTGCATGCGGGCCACGATGAAATGCACCAAATGCATGACAATTAAACGATTGAACAGACGGACAAACAGCCGAATCGACGGACAAATTCACAGGCATAGAGTCATAGGAACAGTTTAGAGGGGACAGAGCATGGGTCAATTCTTAAATTGTTTGTTCCAGCACGATGCAACAGTCTCCCACAACTACTAAAGCTATCTTCCTCTCTCGCTCTGTCACTCTATTGCTCTTTCACTACATGAACCTCTCTTTCTGTCTGTATTTCTCTCTCTCGGTCTCAGTCTTTCTAGCGCTGCTCTTTGTAGAATTGTTAGCAAAACAAAAGGCTGCCCTGTTGCCAGTTGCTGCTGCTGCTGTTGCTGCTGTTGTTGTTGCTGTTGTTGCTGCTGCTGCTGTTGCTGTTGTTGGGGTGTGTCCGAGACACACAATGTTTACTTTACAATTCAATTGAAAGTTATTCAACTCACGAACTACTTAAGATCCGCGCGTTGCCAGAAGAAGAAGCGACACAACGCTGGGAAAAGCGACTGCAACAGCAAAAGCAACAACAGCAACATACAACTGCTACTACGTAGCAACAACAACAACAACAGTAACGGCAGCAAGCATATTGCACACGTACAATGGCCGTGTTGCTGCTGTTCACTTCTAGCCTGCGGCAGCAACAGTTGCCGTTGCAGTTGCAGTTGCTGTTGCTGCTGCCGTTGCCAATGCAGTCGATGTTGCCGTTGTTGTTGCCGTTGCAGTTGCAGTAGCAACAGTCCAGTCAGCCAGTATCTGTGTTGATCATTTGTAAAGCGCAATACGACAGATATGTCGTTGCAGCAACAAACGAGCCTAACAAAACTATATTTGGCAAGTCGAAGCTTCTATTCGCTCTATTCGATCGCATAGCTGCAACTTTATCGCATGCGACAACATACCATGGGTACAATACGAGGATTTGTGCAATTAAAATGTGCATAACATTTTTATTAGTATAGTATTTTCAACACTAGATTAAAAATTAAAGAATTTCATTGAGATTACTCTTTGATTAGGAATTAAGTGATATATTATATATAATATATACCCATTGTATGTAGGGTATATTAATGCTGGCCACGATGGCAGCGATGTTAGCAACATGACAATCGATTTGTGCTGCTCTGTATGCGATTGTTGCGGCTACTTACGTGCCAAAGCAAAGGTTCAAAAGGGCTTCAAATGCATGTGCGACTGCGCACACACACACACACACACACACACAAACTAATACAATCTATAGTGGAACTGGAAAACTGGGAACTTAAGTATAGGCAAAAGAAAAAAAATAGAAAACTAAACTATAGAGAAACCGCTCTGATCTTTTGGTTGGCCCCGTTTGCTATGTTGCTGCTGTTGCTATTGCAGTTGCTGCTGTTGCTGTTGCTGCTGTTGCTGATGTTGCTGATGTTGCTGCTGTTGCTGTTAGTGCTGCTATTGTAGCTGTTGCTGTCCATCAGATGCATACGAAATTTTTGCAGATACTTAAAAACAGTCAAAACACAACCTAACTAGGAAATGACAGCAGCAGCAACAGTAGTAACAGCAGCTAGCCAGGAATTTAGTTGCAACAACAAGAGAAACAGCAACAGCAACAACAGCAACAGCAGCAACAACAACAGCAACAACAACAGCAACAACACCAACAAAAATACAAATGGTTTTGCTGTGGCAAGTCAGCAGTTAGAGTTCGGGTTCGGTTTTTTGTTTTTGTTTTTTACAGTTGGCGCAGCAAAATGTCATTGTATGATAATGAGGAACTCGACCAAGTCCAAGTCAGATGCAGCTGAATGAATGATAAAATATACTTTAAATGGTCGTTTCGACTGTTGTCTGTCTCCACAGCTAGCGGTTTCTCAGAGCCCGATAGCACAACCACTTTAACTGGTTCACATCATTTTACACAGACTCCAACTCCAACATTGACTTCGACTTCGACTTAGTCTTAGACTTAGGCTTAGAATGTGACTAAGACTGCAGCTCTAAATCGGACTGAGAGTTAGTCCAACAGATTGTCAGACTTAGATGTAACAGATCTCTGTTTGTTTTTGTCAAACGCTTTTTTTTTCGGGGTTAAAACAAAGTTCATCTGCTGCTGCTGTTGCCGCTCGAACTTTTCCTTCCACAAAGAAAAAAACAAAAGCAGCGCATGCCCCACTGCAGCAGCAAAAGCAACAGCAACAGCAACAGCAACTGCAACAGCAACTGCAACAGCAACTGCAACTGTCACTGCAACTTGAACTGTGCCCCCGTTTACTGTTGTTGTTGCTGTGTGTTAGCAAGTAAGTAGCTACGTTTTGGTACTACATAATTTGGCAGCAGGCAGCCGTCCAAAGCCAGAGTGAGTGATTGGCAATGTCAACTTAACGAGATTGCAAATGCTAACTTAACCCAATGATCCACAGTCTAAATTTAGCTGATATTTGCAAGCAGATTACCCGCGATTTAGTATCACATTTAGTTAGCAACTATGTTAGTTTAAAACATGCTGCACCTGCTTTCTCCCACTTTATACCTCTGTCTGTGAGTGTGTGTGTGTGTCTCTCTCTCATTTTGGAGTCAACTAATTATCATTGAGTACTTGTTGTGTATGGTCTAACGGTTACTTAGATCAAAGCCATCCACCGCCAAAGAGCCAAAATGCCGCTCCCCTTTCTGTTGCCACTGTTGATGTTGCTATTGCTGTTGTTGTTGTTGTTGCTGCTGTTGTTGTTGTTGCTGCTGTTGTTGTTGCTGTTGCTTCTGTTGCGCCTCGTTTAATCAAAAACACTTGCGTACATAAATTGAACGCCCCACCAAATGCCGCCCAGAAAAATATTCTAATTTGCTGTCGACCAACCGCCTGCTGCTGCTGCTGCTAACAAATATGTTTAATTTAATACACTTCCCTAACCATATTCACTCTGTAACTTGGTTTGTATTCAATGGATTTGAACATGGAATATTGAAATTGTTTACAAAATAGAAAGAGTATTCACATTTAATCGTTGTGCCTTCCTTTAATTCTTTTTCAACACACCCACTGATACCTCCCTTTCTCTCTCTCTTTTTCTCTCTCCTTTTCCCTTCTTCTTTCTTTTTTCTTCTTCTTCTCTCCCTTTTCCTATACTATTTAGCTTTAGTTAAAGCGCGCTTACTTATTTGTCCATTCGAGGCCAAAGTACTCAGAATATACTTGGCCAAAGGAAAGGGAATGGTGTTTGGGTACTAGTATGGGTACGAGTATGGTTATGGGTACGGGTTTGAGATTGGGATTGAGCATGGCATGGTGAGGCGGACAACATGTAACGGGGGCCTGTGGCTAGCTAGTTTGTATGAAAATTGAATTCTAAACAGGTCTCACATGCCGCCCCACCAGCGAATGGCCGCTGTTCGCTCATTCGCCTGCTGCAACATCGCTCATTGTGCGCTGAAGCACGCACAGCAACAACAGCAACAACAGCAACAACGGCAACAACGGCAACAGCAACAACAACGACAACAACAACAGAAACAACAGAAACAACAGCAACAACACTGACATACAATCGCACATTTGGCGTTATAAAGTAGCAGCGTGACCAAATCAGATAAGAAAGTTGACACATTTTCACCATATATTTTGACATTTGACATTCCGCATTAGACGCGGGCCGCTGGTCAGCATAGCTAACCTCACACCACCCCCACTAACACCACCAATAACACCAGCAACACCAGCAACACTAGCAACACCAGCAACACCAGCAACACCCGCTGTACACAGTTCACTTGCTCCTTAGCAAACGATAGCAACGCTCCTACATATGACCATGGGCATGACATGAGCGCTCGTTGGGCCCCGGTTGGGATTTCGCATGTTGCAAGACATGATGAGGGTTGACCGTACGACCCTAGGCCTTGTTCGAACTGGGCCTAACACACACGCACACACATACATACAATACTATGGCCCGCTGTGCCGTAAAGGTTACTGAACCTGCAATTAAAAGCGCTCTACGCCTACAATAAGCAGCTCAAAGATATCTACAGATACTATACTCGACCAGAGTTTAGTCTGTTCAAATGCGGGTCGAAATGTACAAAATAAAGAGAAAGAAAGAGAAAGAAAATTCAAGTGGTAACTCATAAATGGAATCGCAGCATATAATCTATTAGAATGCTACAAATTACATTATTTTCGTTTAGTTGATTTTGCGACTAATTGCTGACAAATGTTGCATTTGGTTATTGCTCTTGTCAATTCAAAACAATGACATCTAATGGCCTATTAAAAATTATTGTAATGCGCATCGTGCTGCCACCCAAATGTCAATGACATGTGTAAAAATCTATATACAACTTGTTATATTTCGCTTGTTCTCAGCGTCTCTCTCTCTCTATCTCTGTGTGTGTGTGTATTTCTTTATAATTTTATGAAAGTGCTGAAAGCATTTAAAGTCAACTTACAGTTTCATGTGTCCCTCCGTATTTTTTTTTTTTATGTTATCAGCTTCAGTTGGCAATTTAAATTTTGATTGGTGTGTCATCGTTAAAATGTTCAATTCGTTTTTACGACTCGCACAGCGTTGTGTTTAAAAATTCTATGCGACGTAGTAATACCCTTTAGTATCATCAAATCAAATTGGAGATCTGTAAAATATTTTAAAAAGATTTAAATATTTGAATTGTATAGCATATGAGTAAAATATTAAGGATGTATAAATAAATTATAAAATATTTAAATCAAAAACATTTCGTCATTCCAATCTATCCATACCAAAGCAAAATTGTTGCTGTTCTCCTGCATTGATATTGTATTTATATTTATATTTGTATTTATAACATATTTATATTTATATAATATTTATATTTATATTATATTTATGTTTATATTTATATTACAATAAATATCATACATTTATTCATTATTTATTTATTGATTTTTTAGAAAACAAAGAACATCACAGACGTCATGATAAAAATTGAAATTAAAATTTTTAAAGATTTTATAAAGTTCGTATTTTCATTTGATAAGCATAGTGTCTTTATAATTGTCTATACCCTGTTGTGCCACACTCATTTGCATAGTCATTGGACCTCATATCGCTCACTGTTAGGGCATTTAAAGGGGTCAGCTAAGCGTCGCTGTCGGCGCTAATGCTGACGCCTTATTTATGCGGCTGCCGACTGTTTGGGGGGTCATCGTATAACGCTGCCAGCCTGGGAGTGGCGATTAGAAGCCCAAGACTCGACGCGAGGGGAAAAGGGTAACTGGGGTGTGAGGCAGTGTGGCATAGATAGAGACCCAAAAACAGAGTGGCGCCTAATTGCTGAGCTCTGAGTTCTGTTTGTTGTTGTTGTCTGTGCCTCATGTGGCACTAATTTGTAAATTGTTGCCGTAATCGCAATATGCTTTGCTGCTTATTAATTTGTATGAGGGTGGCAACCATTGCAGCAGACACACAGACAAACGAGACAAACATATCGTCGCGACTTCTGTCTCTTTAATTATGCTGATAATTGATTAAGGCCAGCTGAAATGGAGTCTGCGCGGATAGCGGGTTGCTGTTTAGGTTTAAGGCAATTAGAATGCAAGATTTATGTTTCAACCACACTTAACGTTAGAGTACCCATTGTCACTTATTCTGTATAACCCTCTCTCACTATCTCTCTCTCTCTCTCTCTCTCTCTCGTTTTCTAGTCTCCCACTCAACCCCTGGTAAAGTAAACCAACAGCTCCAGCCACGCATAACCGACATAGAGTCAAAATTATGGTATTGCAAAATATGACACAAAAGTCGATTCAAATACTGCGACTACAACTACGAGGAGGGACTGAAACTGGAACTGTAACTGGGATGGGGGACTGGGACTACACAAAGCCGTTGAGTACCAGGGCTGGGCCAACGACTGCCATCATTTATGGCGGCTCTGGCAAGCGGAAGTGCGTAGCATGTTCATTAGAAATGCAAACGCACCTTTTTATGCCCGCCGCCTGCCGTCAATGTTGCTGCTGTTGCAACTATGTTGCTGTTGTTGTTGCAGTTGTTGTTTCAGTTGTTGTTTCAGTTGTTGTTACTGTTGCTATTGTCAGTTACATTTGAGTAGTTTACATAGCAATTGAAGTTGCTATTCTATCCCTCACTGCTTTTGGGAGGGTTGCAGTACAATGACTTCATACTGTTGTTGCCAACGCCCACAAATTATATGTCTAAATATTTGCCCGGCACTTTTTGGCAGCAATCGGTAGCAATCAACGTAGCCAAAGTGCCAGATTGTTGCTCTATTTTCAATGATTGTCAGATTGGCTACTGTTGTGGCTGCTGTTGCATTTCAATCCTCGATTTCTTCAATATAAACGGTGCAAAAAAAATTTAAAAAAAAAAACAATGCAGCAGCGTCTATGTAGCTACTGTTAATTGCATATTTGTCTAGGGTCTACGGCATCTGAGCAACAGTTGCTGACGCTAAGTAGCAGCAGCAACAACAGCAACACCAACAGCAGCAGCAACAGCCTAGGCCCAACTTTGCAACACTCTTGGTATCTGGCAATTGCAGCGAGCGCGTGGAAATTGCAAAACTAATTAGAGCCTTGGCCTGATGTTGCTGCTGTTGTTGCAGTTGCTGCTGTTGCTGTTATAGCTGTTGTTGTTGTTGTTGTTGCTGTTGTTGTTTTTCTTGCTGTTGTTGTTGTTGTTGTTATTGTTGGCTGCTGCCTGAAACATTTTTCGTGTAAAACTGTTTGCCAAGCACTTCAAAAATAATTAAGTAAATAATGCTGCCAAAATGCTCGGGGAAATTTCCAAGTGCGCTGTCACTTTTCACCCCAAAACCAAAAACAAAAAAAATATATATATATGAAAAAGTAAAATAGAAATCAACAGAGACAACCAAATGTTGAAATATAATATCGAAATGTGGGCGTGGGAATTAATGCAGGCCCTCTGTTAAACAGCTATCGATTACAGTCTGTGCCAGTGTTGTATAATGCCATGTTAAGTGCTGCTCCTGTTAAACGGAACAAATCGATAGGCAGCTTAATCTGGAGAGGCGCCATAATTGTATGCAATTAATCGATAGCAAAAATGAATCGATAGATAACAGAGATAAGTTATAAAAGCAAGAATGAGTCACAGTAAAAGACGAGGAATTTAGAAGAACTTTATACATCGATTTTTAATTTGAATTAAATTAATTAATTTATAATATAAATAAATTTGAAAATTGCAAAATTTGACCTTAAACTTTGTACATCGACTTTTAATTTAAACTAAATGGATTTATAAATTGAATTAAGTTAGAAAAACTCAATAATAGTAAGCCAAATTTGTAAATAAATTTTTTTAAATTAAAATTAAATGAGTTTTTAATTTAAATTGAATGCATTTAGTAGACTCCGTTTTAAAACTTATTCTAAACTTTAATTTGGAAATTCAGTTAAGGCATATTTGTAAACAACTCACGCTTTCGATATCGATAACAGGCAGGTCATATCATTATCATTGCAGGAAAATTGAGCAAGTGAAAATTAAAGTGAGTGCTAAAACTAAATGTAGCACCAACTATAGGCAACAGCACATTACATGCAGGTGCTTACAAGGGTATATAATGTATATGGATGTACATATATGTATGTACACATGTATACATACATACATACATACATACATACATACATACATACATACACAATTAAATACAAAACGTGACCAAAATGGGCGACAACTCTAATGAAAAACGCAACGCAGCACGGCCAAAAAGGGCAAAAAAAACCATATAGTAGTCGACGTGAAGGTAGAGAGGAACGGAAAGAAAAAAAAAACATTTATATGGAATGGCCTAAAAACAACAATAACAAATAACAAATAACAACAACAACAACACGCCCTTATTATGGCTGCCCGACAACACCATATCAAGTGGCATAGGAAGGCGCATACATTTAGGATTGGTATTGGTATTGGTATAGGTATTGGTTCAGCTTCAGCTTCAGCATCAGCTACGGTTTTCTCTATGATTGCTTGGAGTAATAATAAGTACTCGAGGAGTTCTAGTTGTACCCATAGCACATGTGTTCATGGGAAATGGCTTGGAAATAATAGCAAACGTGCCTCATTCGCAGCTAAAAGAGAAAATGCATAAATATTGCTTTTAATACACATAGAAAGAGGGCGAACGAAAAGAGATGGCATTTCTCAAGTGGACGACCAAGACGTCATCCAGTCATCCAGTCATCCAGTCGTTCAGTTGTCCAGTTGTCCATTTGTCCATTCGCTCAGTCGTTCAGTCGTTGAGGTCCATTGGAAAGTGGTAGCTGATATTTGTGTATTGGTAATATTTGTGTTATTTTTTTCTTGTTGGCAACGATCGTTGGTCTGTTCGGTTATGGTATGGGCTATACGGCATGTTTATTTTGTGATTTGTTGTTTCTCTAGCTAAAAATGCGACTCATATTGTTTATTTAATTGTTAACAAGCGAGCGAGAGAAAGGGAGAAAGAGAGAAAGAGAGAGAGAGGAGTTCGTTACAAGTAACAAATTATTACCAATGCGAACGTCTAGAGTTTTAAGCCCTCCAAAAAGACCACTAGAGTCTAGAGGCTCTGCCTGCATTTTGCAAATCATGCAGCAACACACAGCACAAACAAGAGGAAGCAACAGCAAGAAAGGTAGAGGGAGAGAGAGATAGAGAGGGAGAGCAAGTCTAGAATTTATACAAAATCACGCTGCCAACAAGTCTCAACAATGTTTGCACAAGCTCTTGAAGCTGGCCAGCTTGTTCCGGCCATGTTTACCCAAGACTCAAGACGCAAGACTGCAGACTAGCTCAAGACAGGGGGAGAGAGACAGAGAGAGAGGGCGAAACGGAGCTAAAGAGAAGAACGTGAGTGAGTGGCGATCGTGGCAACAGAGACAGAGAGAGAAACAGCTAGAGAGAGAGAGAGGGAGAGCAATCTCTTGCGTGGCATGCATGCCAAAGCGATGGGCAATTGGTGAATGGCTGCGCTTCAATGCACTAAACAGGCCACAGCCACAGACCAGAGCCTGATCAGACATCATCTGCAGACGGCGGAAGCTGTGACCAAAGTTGGCACAGCAACAACATCTGCAACAACAACAACAACAACAGCAACAACAACGACAAGCAACTACAACTTGACTGTTTTAATTAAACAAACAAGGCGCAAGGCGCAGTTAAAAAACAAGTCACAGACAAATATACAAAACGAGGAAAAGTAGAGAAAGAGTGAGAAAGAAAAGGCGAGAAGAATATCAACAACAGGTAGCGTAGTAGTTTTGTTGTTGTTGATCGTTGTTGTTGTTGTTGAATGTGCGGTACAGTTGACACCCGTGCGATAAGAATGTTGCAAAAATTGCGAGCAATCGCTGATTAATATGTTGTTAAATATTTTCAACTAACTAAACGTAACGAAAGTGTGAACTACACATGCGTTTATTATCGATAATTATCGATCAGTTAGTATGTTGTTAATGCAAAGGGTAAACAAACCAAACGAAAGTGCCATAAGAGCGTATTTAGAACGATTTAATATGCGATCTCTAAGCTGAAGGATAGATCGACTAATACCCCAAATAGTGTGCATCTATAGGGTATAATTTTACCTATAATGCCTGTTACTAAAAAGCTATTAATTGTTAGATAAAAGGAAACTCAAGTTGTGCAATTAGACTGACACTGGCAACGGTAAAAACTTGAGCTTTTGCATAGAGACACGCGTTAATCGATAACTTATCGGCTGGCAATCAATCAAAACGTCAAACGTCAAACGTGAAAAGGTCTTTATACAAAGCGGTTCATTGAATGCCTTAACAGAACTGAAGAGACCTCGTCTCTAGCTCCCAACTGCAACTTTGACTGCGTCTGGGTTTGGGTTTGGGTTTGGGCCTGGGACTGGGACTACGACTACGACTAAGGAATGAAATGGAACGTAATGATTTGGCGCTGGAATGAGAGAAAAACTTGCAAAAACCACAGAGCACTTAAACTTTTCTATGGATCGCTGCACACAAAGAAGCGTTGAAGCAACAGAGCACAGACAGAGTAGCACCTGGTTGTACTAGTAGTAGTAATGGTAGTAGTGATGGTAGGTGCAACAGTCCCAAAATGAAAAGGAAAAAGAGTAGGAAAAAATAGTTTGCACGTGAAGTTGGCCTTGGCTGCTGCTAAAACCGCGAAAATCAATTGAAAAACTCAATGCAGGCAAAGGAACAAAAGCATGGTGCGGGTGAAACAGCTGCATCAATGTCCCGGGCATAAGCAGGCATAAAGGGTAAGCTGATGGTTGTTAAGGGGTGCGGGTGCTGATGAGGGTGCTGTCAGAGGGGCCAACTGTTTGACTTGTCGGCGGCATCAAAAAGCGCGTAGCGGCGCAAAATGAAAACAGTTTGTCGACGACGGCAATGGAAATGAAAAAAAAAAGTACATGAAATGAAATAAAGGAAAAACTTTTACCCGGCAGTCGACCTGCTGCACCTTTTACACACACACACACAAACACCGCCCCCTCCGGCCAGGTCCTTGCCCCCTTTTGACATGCTCCTCCACAAACGTTCTGACGGCCGCAAAGTCAATGCAGACAAGTTCCATGACCTTACAAACGCCAGAACGTCAGAAATAAATACAGTGTGCAAAAGCGATGGAATCGTGTGTCCTGTGGGGGTTCACGTGGCTTTGCTTTTGCGTTTGCCTTTGACTCTGCCTTTAGCCTTTGGTTTTGCCATTACCAGTGTTTGACAACGTCACATAAACGTAATAAACAAAACTCGCTCAAGATTTTTACGCGTCCGCCCATTAAAATCATTCGACATTTTTCAAAATGCGCATTTTTTCTGCTTTTTTTGTTGCTGTTGTTGTTGTTGTTGTCGTTTTTGCTTTTGTTTGGTTCCATTTTTTTGTTTGTGCTTGTTTGCCGACAGAGGGCGCCACAGGATACACTTTAGCTACTTTTTAGCTAGCTTAGCAGCATACATTTTTGTTTTTGTTCTTGACTTGCATTTTTTTGTTTAGCTTCTCTTTTTTTCTCTTACTGTTCTATGCTTTGGAGTGCGCTCTCACTGCATTTTGCGCTTTGAAGTTTTTATTTTGTGTTGTGGTTGTTGTTGCTGTTGTTGTTGTTGTTGTTGTTGTTGTAGCTGCTTTGTTATTGCATGCAAATTATATTCGTGTGTGTTTGTGTATGTGTATTAATGCGGCGCCCCCTGGCGACATAAACGAATGCAATGCTGACTATCATTAAATACGCTTGCCAGTCTTGTTGTTTCTCTCTCTTTACTCTCTACTCTTCACTCTCTACTCTCTACTCTTAGCTTGTTGCTTTTTTTTCGTTTTGCAAGCTTTACAATTAAATTTTAATTAAGTGGACAGAACGACTGAATCGCTACTGCTCTCACTTTGCTCCGCTTCATGCCGTTCTACCATTCAGCAGTTCTGTTGCTCTCTCTCGCTTCCACACCTCTTTCGTTCTGCCGCTCTCACCCGCTTTGAAGCTCACAACCTTTTGAGCGCTCACCCGTTTCACTGCTCTCCGGTTTCGGTGCTTTTTTACTCTACCGTTTCAGTGCTCTCCCATACAATAGTTCTGTCGCTTTTGCCGCTCTTTCAGTCTAGTTAACCCAGTAGGAATTATTGGTTAGTGCTTCGACTGCATAAAAAGAAGCGCATGAGGTGAGCAGCAGAAGTTAACAGAACTGAAGTTATAGCAGCTATAACAATTATATAAAGAATGCTTGAGTTATGCAGAAAAAATGTCAAGACAAAAAAAAACGAAGTCGCATTATGACACTTTACTGTGAAAAGCATGCATTCTGTAATGCATTAAATTCCCATTGGGTTGTTTTGGTTATCTTGAGCAATCGCTTTGTCTCTTTCTTTTACACACAAAAGCATACACACACACACACACACACACATGCATGCAGCCTTTGCCTTTGCCTTTTGTTGTCCATTGAGCTTTGCTTCTGTTCCTGTTGCTGTTGTTGTTGTTATTGTTATTGTTGTTATTGTTGTTGTTGTTGCTGCTGATGATGATGATGATGATGATGATTAAGCGTGGCTCTCTGGGGATTGCATTTTGAGGCTTTTTGCAGTGATGAATTATGTAATGAGGCAAATGCATAAATTATAGTTAAAAAAGCGTAAGAGACGTAAACACAACCAGAAATTGCTCTGAACGATTTGTAACATAAATAATAACAATGCGACATAAATTCTTTCTCTTTTCTTTTCTTTTCATTTCCGTTTTGTTTTGTTTTTAACCCTATGCAGCGTAACTTTACCGAGGGGTTGATTTCTTGTTTCTTGTGTTCTTGTTGTTGTTGTCGCTGTCGTTCCACTTTTCGAGTTCCGAGAGTGTTGATGCTCTATTATTAAATTTTTTGCACAGAGCTGACGCTTTTCGGGGGCTAAATGACACCGCAGAAAAAAGGACAAAGTGACAGGCGTTGAGTGTTTTTTTTTTTGGGTGACTTTTTCTGAGGGGGTTGCAACATGAAAATAAAATTAAATTTCCGATTTCTTTGGTTTGTTCCTTTTATTGTTGTTGTTGTTGTTATTGTTTTGTTGTTGCCTTGGCAAAAGGCAGCAAAATTTTGCTAATAACGCTGCCAGAGTGCAGCTGCAACAAGGCAAAGAACATGCCCAGGGGGTGGGAGGGGCGGATTGAGGGTGTATAGTGTATGTCGTAGAGGGTTGCATCATTTAGGTGAAGGGGATGCGTAACGTCGGCCCGGTTGACTCAATACAAAAGAGTGTCAAGTGTCGCTAAAAAGGCAAACAAAAAAAAAGAATATGTGGGAGTTCTTTGCAGTCCCTCGACCTTCCCTCTGCCCCCTACCCTTCGATCTAGCTCTCTCCCTTATGCGAATGTGCTTTATGGTCGTCCCGTTTCGTTGTGCAGATTTATTTTTCATTTGAAAATATTTTGCTGGATGAGCAGGCAGTTTTTTTTCTTTTGTATTTTGTTTTTATTTTAACAGTTGTTCCTGTTTTCCTGCCTTTCCTCATATGCAATTTTCCATTGCGGGCCTAGTACACTTCCATAAGGGTAAGAAACAGGAAAAACAATTAAAAAGAAATTGCCTTTTCACTCTGTGTTCGTAGATGTAACAAGAAATTATATATATTTGTATATCAAATAAAAACTTAGGAAATGACAGCATGAATTACAGCACAAGCAGCGATAGGTAAGAGGTGATAGGTGATAGGTTAGAGGTGTTAGAGCTGTGGTTGCTTTTTATGATACGAGAGAACCATCATTCGAGTCGTAAATTAGTGGAGTGGCGATCATAAAAAGAAATTTTGATGACCTTCTTCAGAGTGGGGTGCCGCACACAAACTGAAACTGACTTACGGAAGTACATGAAATTGTTGTAGCTGCTTTTTTTTTTACGAGGCGATCTAAAGTGTGGGGGTCGACTATATGGTATAAACAGCTCGATTAATATCTAAATTTATATGTAGCATAGGCACATAGATCTAATTTATTATATTGCCGTTTTATTTCCCTTTCGAGTTGTTTGAAATTATTTTACGATGAGCAATTTGGAATTTTTTATATTTATTATTTAGTATTTCTGTGCACATATATGTTTATTCATTTTTTTTTATTATTATTATGTATTATTATTATATTTTCAACAGCTACACACACACACACACAATAGCAACAACAAGAAATAACAAATTGAGAATTTTTATTGCCATTTGAAGAGGCAAATCATTTGTATTCTTTGATGATTTACATTTATGGCGTTTAATAATCGACTGCGTTTTATGGCTAATTTGTTTGGTCTGTCATACCCCACCTCATCATATACGACTTCTCCCTCTCTCTATCTCTCTCTCTCTCTCGTTTCTCTCTTTCTCGCTCTCTGTATTTTTATGCCGCCGTCGTAAATTTTAAACGCTCTACTCGCTGCATCTATTCGCTGGCTTTGCTATTGTAATTGAAATGGCATAGAGTCTCCGTTCGATAGATCGTGTTCGATACGTCGATTGCCGTCGATTATAGCTAACAGCTTGCATCTTGCACCTGCGGCTATTTAATGGTGTGCTTCTTTAATGACACTAAAATCGTATGACACTGACATAGTAAGAGAGAGAAAAAAGAAGCGAGCGAACGCATGCAGAGTTTGCTGGAATATTGTATGCGCTAGCATTAATCATGTACATGTTCTTTTGCATCCACACATATGCGTTCGATGGTGTACGATCTAATTTTGAGTATCGCTCAATCGAAAAATTGCTCACTCTCTGCTCTCAAATTTGTAGGCGCAACTATTAATCATATACACATTCTTTTGCATGCATACACATGCGCTCTAATGTGCATGATCTAATTT